>JBBJLR010000018.1:13038338-13060464 GCA_037577145.1 Brachypetersius gabonensis
CATAATATTTCAATTAAATAAACATCAGGATGAATTATTGTTTACTATAGGAGTAATATAATAATACACTGTTGCTGTTATTACTAGTATGAGTACCAAGATACAGCAAAGCACTCTGTGCCTTATAATATTGGAGCTTCTACTTCAAACATTACAGCATAGTCTTTTGAGTCACAGCATTGTCATAATTTTCTGTACTGTCATATAAAAATGCAAATTTAAGCTACGAATCAAGCTTGTGAAACATTTTTGAAGAGGACAGGTCCGTTAGGTAATTTAAAAATACTTCTGTGTGTCTTTATCTGTAGTGTAAAACACACTATATTGAATGGAAATGAATGTTGAGATTCTCTCAAATGGTTCTTTTGTACCTCAGCTGCTTATTTCTGGTGGCACGCTTTTGAAGGAAAATCCTGGGACCTAATCGCACTCTTAAGGACCTGCACATTTTTGTGATTTGCCTCATCTAACGCACCTTAATCAACTCAGCAAATTAACAAACTGAACATAGGCTGTGTTGGTTGTTTAAACTAGGAAAACAAAAATAAGCATAGAAAGGGGCCGCCACAACTGGGAACTGAGAAAACATAATTTTTGACTTCATTTTTCTCGACCAGCAGTGGTTTATGACATCAGTCTGGTGCTGGGTTTGGACAGTCACACAGATGAGCTTATTAATGCAGCCAGAAACCTACTGCTGGATGATGGTGAAGAACTTTCTGCCAAAAGGAGAAAACTTCTGGGGGATCTCCTGTACAATCTGAAAGACAACGCTGATCTGGAGAACAGGGCAGATGACGAAGACTGGTTTGAAGGTAACAGTGGTTGTGAGTTAAATAGATAAACTAAAATATAGATAAAAGTAATTAACAGAGATTAATATGTAGAGTTGCCTAAACCCTTACTGATAGTAAAAATTGGATTGGACTGCTAATTTTGGCTTTAAAGAAAAGGTAAAGCGTTTTACTCTTTCATTTAGGATGTATAATAGGATGCGTTTCATCCTATTATAATGTTATACATTTTCACACATAAACTGTAATAGTTGCTGAAAGGATCATTTGTTTGTTGTTACTGAGTGAAAGATTTTACCTCAATTTCCAGGGATCGACACAAGGTTTAAGACCAAATCTGCCTATATGAAACACAACTGTGAGCAAAGGATAAGAGGATACCTCAAAGAGGTATGTGTGAAAATGTCTTTTCTGTTTTACGTATTTTTATCTTTGTATTGTCCTGTTGCTCTATTGTACAAAACAATGACTTATTCAGTATTGTGCTATTTGCTTTAAACTATTGTAAAAGATGTATAATGGTTATTGTATGCTGGGGGCTCTGTTTAAAGTGCTGTTACTCATAGAACTACAAAATGTAATTCATGCAGATGAACCCACTGTCTACAGTAATTGGACAAGTTTTGTGTGTATTTTTCTCCAGGTGGATGGGCATGCTCATACTATTCAGAATGCCAGAGAGAAAGGTGAATACAAAAAGTTGGCAGCAGACCTAGCAGAAAAGCTGAAATCTCTGCGCTATCATGGCAGTTACTTTGACAGGACAGAGAAGGAGCTACATAGACTCTGCACAAGTGAAGGATGGTTCTCCTGCCAGGTACCACAGTTCAGTGGTTTGTGTAGATCAGCGGGGTGGGGACCAGTGAGTTGTGAGAAACTGCTTCAGCACGTGGTTTTTGCTTTTCCATGAGAGCAGAGGGAACTGTGCCAAAGTGCAGTTATGCTTTCCATAGGTCACATGATGATGGAAGGCATTCTTGGCCCTCAAAGCTTCTAGTCTACGTTTCTGCTCTTTGCCCCTAGCTTCAGGCCACCAGACACACAAAATTGTGCTGTCTGTCACTCATGAGTGATGTTTAAAACGGAGCCATCACAGACATGTTCATCTTTGCTGACATGCCACATTACTCCTAAAACAAGCTGGCTCTGGCCTGACTTGAGATATTTATGTTGAATGGTTGACCAGAATTAAACTGTGTAAGCCTAATGCAAAGCTATTGGGTTGTTCATAATGTTGAAGTATTAAACAAATATTAAAAGTTGTGATCTAAGGCACCTAAGGATTACAATGTTGAAAACTGCCACCGCAGCATAATTTCTGCACCAGTCAGTTCCCAATGAAGCCCCAGTGATCATAAAAGTAGACTGAAAGGTTTAGAACTTTTTTTGATAGGGGTCATTTTAGAAAATATTTAGTGGGTCTCAGGACAAACACTACCTCTATATGTGAGTCCTGGAGTTAACATTTTTGGGGACCCCTGAAATGGGTAATAACTGCTGTGTGATATTTATGTCTGCAAACTATATATTATTTGCTCGTTATTCATTCATTCATTTATTATTCAGTATTCATTAGGTATCAGTATCTACTTCCCAGCATATAATCAACTTTTCAACTCCTTCTTTTGACCTTTGGTGTGTTGTCAGGGTGCCTTTGATCAGGAGATGTGCAAGTCTCTCCACTCAATAAATCCATACGGCAACCGTGAGAGCAGAATACTCTTCAGCACCTGGAATCTGGACCACAGGTTGAGTAGAGCCAATGTGATGCACATAATGGACAACAGATAGTCAAAGTTTTTACAAGAAATTGTCAATATTTTGCAATAATCTTTAAGGGACGTTAATAGAACCCCTCTTTTTCAGAATTGAGAAGAAGAGAACAGTCATACCGACACTTGTTAAAGCACTTATGGGGAAAAAGAGCAGAGACATAAACCTGGACTACTTCTACAAACTGCTGTTCACTCGCGAAAATCTCAAACTTGTTCACATTGTCTGCCACAAGAAAGGGGCTCACAATCTATCATGTGATTCACACCAAGTGTACAAACGGGTTAAAAGAACTCAGAAATGACCTGAATAATGGCCTCTAGATTGTTCAGAAGTGCTGTTATTTTCATCCACTGGCTG
Organism: Brachypetersius gabonensis; assembly: GCA_037577145.1. NCBI lineage: Eukaryota > Metazoa > Chordata > Actinopteri > Characiformes > Alestidae > Brachypetersius > Brachypetersius gabonensis. Next base: position 13,041,266 of record JBBJLR010000018.1, read on the forward strand.
GAAAAGTACAGCATTAATATACCACAAGAAAGTTTGTAATTTATATGTTTATAATATATGAATGAATTATGTTTTAATACTAGGAGCTTTATATACACACACATTTCAAGGACAGCAATAAGAGTAATACTTTACTTACAATGCACCCTTTTCTTAAGGAAAATTTTATATTTTATATATATAAATTTTATGCAATGCCCCATTTGTGTAGAATAGGTTTCAACTGAGTGGAAGTGCATACAAAGTGTATTTTAATATATGCACACTTTTTTATAAAATGTCAACCTTGTGGTTTATTTTTTAAACTTGTTCATAGCTTTGAAATATCCCGTTTGTGTTTCCCAATAAATTCAGGTTGGTTTTTTTTTTTTTTTTTATTTCTAAGCTCATGTGTGGAAATGAAAAGGTTTTTTTTTCCTAACTCATTTCTGACTCACCAATCAGTTAGTGAGCTGCATTCAGTACCAAAGACCCTAAAAATGCCTGTCTCTTGTAAAAGCAGTTGCATTAATACACAACACAGTCTAGACTTACTCAAATCCATAATTGTTTAATTTGTCTGGACGGGCACTATAGCTTTGCAGTTAAAGTAGAATAATATCATGGCTAACAATGAAATATGAAACATGATTTTACAAACCTCTGGTAGCAAAATTAGCACTTACAGAATTGTTCCAATACAAAAATATACATATGTGTAGTAATCAAAACCGGCAAAGAATTTGATGCCTTTTACAATTTATACAGACATGCAGATATAAAATAAATTAAAGTTATGCCTATGAATATAAAGTTAGTGCAAATGTTTCATAAAATAAAAAGGATACAAATTACATATATCTAGTCAATTTCAGATTTACAATGTAATCCATGTAACATTCTCCAGATAATCAATTTATGACTCCTGTACATCAGAATCCTCAAGAGGCAAATGAATAAGGATACACACATGTAAATAAAAACCACCACTGTGTAATCTATTATACAAAAAAAAAAAAAATCAGGCAATCCAATTGTTCATTCTTGTTTTTTTCTATAAGCAATTACATGCATCATTAAATCTTCAAAAAAAATATTTTTGTTCAGTTTTTAGTCAACACCAAAAAAAATTCCTCCAGAGGCACTTCACTAAAAACATCAGTAAAATGTGAGCACAGCTTCCTGGCCATGTTAAAACAAGTGTGCCATGGTTGACTTGTGCATAAAAAGTTACAGCTGCCTGCAAAATTGAAGGCCTGTTCCTCTTATCACACTGCAGTCTGCACAAACACTGATCATGTTACACCATTGAAAAAAAACGATGGATGCGTTCTTGTACAAAACCTCACATTGCCAATATTCTATGCCATGGGTCACCAACTTATTGGCAGAGCGCAGTTTCACTTGTTTACTCAGTCGGTCCCAAACTGATTAATTAGATGCTTGGTTTCAGTGAAAATGTGCAGGCACAGCAGCCCTTTGCTTTAGGATTAGTGACCCCTGTTTAATGTAATAACCGTCCTTAACAATATATTTGAATATTTTGGGGTTGTTTTTTTTTTTACACAGCACAGTGTCTCAACCTTTAGCCTGATTTCTACCATTGGTTTTCCAGGCCTCAAGTCACTCAGGTTATTTGTAGCATGACAGACTGCAGACAGATTAACTTTGGTTAAAAAAAAAAGGGGGAAACATTCTTAACTGTGATTCTAATTAGTTCCCTGAATTACCCTAATCCTATTCAGTCACGAGATCCGAACATTTTTTGTGGCCTTGGGTAGATTGCTAAATCAGACTATATAGAAAAACATGCGTCTCCAAATGAAAAGCCCTCATTTTGCATGTCGGTTGAAGTGTCTTTCCCCCACCCTTCTTTGAACCACTCAGGGTTTTTTTTTTGGAAATGCAGGTATGGTGGATGCCTCAGAGTCACTCAGCCTGTTTGTTAATGCTTGTTATGTGTTCTCCTCATCACTGTCCTCTTTGGCAAAGAAATGGCGTCTTCTGTACTCTCGTCTGCTCATGCCCTCTGTGGCGGTGGCTTTGCGTGAAAATTCCTTCAAAAATATATATGATCATGTTTAAACACTATAATCAAATTACTGCCACCTACATGATAAATTAATGTTTTTATTCTCCTGACTATATATTCTGTTTGAATGTAAACTTGATTTTTAATATTCAACTATTCACAATCACCTGTATTTACATACCAACCAAAAGAGAGAATTCATGTGTCTGTTACATTAATATCAATAGGTTGACCATCACTGACAGTAGCCACATGGTTCCTCAAAGGGAATGAGAGCTGGCTGGTGTCCAGCAGTTTGGTGATTTCCCAGCAGATCATTCCCAGGTTTAGCAGGTGAGTCAGGAAAATCACCAAACTATGTTGGTCTCTGGTCTTCCAGGGCCAGCACATCTGTTTAGACCAATGTGCACATAACTATTACGTGTGACTAAAGGTCTAATGATGAATAAATAATTTGGGTTGTAATGAATAGTCATAAATCATAACTGATTAAAACAGACCTTTCAATAAACCAGTGACTGGCACACAGCCTTAAAATCACACCCATCTGAAAGCATCTCCAAGGGCACATAGTATGAGTCCATTTGTGTGGTTTAGCCTTAGATTTATTCTAGGATATACAACTAATCGTCAAATTCAGACGTCAGACGTGTATACACTTACCTGGACTGTATTCAGGTTCCCAAAGAACTGTTCCACTGGGAAAATGTGGTTACTGTCCTCATCGAAGAAAATACTGGGGTCCGTTTGCTCAGCTCTGTTCAGTTCCTGGTCCTCCTCCATCTTTCCCTCACCCGCAGCAGGGCTCACTTTCCCCGTGCTGTTCTCTTTCCCTCTCCGCTCTCTACGAGTCACCAGTCCGGTCTGGATCTTTTCACCTTCGCTCGAATTCCCGATCGATCCCTCCTCTCCTCCGCCGTGAGATCGCCTCTTGGGGAGCCGTTTCCTCTCCCCGCTTTCTCCAGCCATCTGCTGCCTTCTGATTTCACTTCCAGCCGCGGTCTCTATCCCGCAGAGCGCTCTCCTGCTCCTCCTCTGATCTCCCTCTCTGCTGAAAAACATCAGCAACGACCAGAAAAGGCAATCCACAAAATCAAAGCCTGACATGCTAATTTGTTTTTGTCCTCCATTGTTTAAATTACACGTTTCTCTTACCAAAAACACAAAAATGTCCAATCCCGTTACACTGACAGAGGAAAATAAGGCTTATCTACACTATATGGACAAAAGTCTTGGGACGCCTAACCATTCCACAAACAGGGACTGTAATGACATTGCATCCAAATACTGTACATAGACTTCAAGAGTTGGTCCCTCCTTTGCAGCCATAGACTAGTCTTCGTTCCCCACGTGGAACTATAAACTTTGTGTGCCCATGTCCCTGCCCCCGTCCCTCTTTGGGTTAATAACCATTGCATACCAGGAACAGCTCACAAGAGCAGGTTTTGTTTTAGGGATGCTCTGACCCAGGCGTCTTGCATTCGATCAGTAATGTTATTCAAGGTCTGTAGTTTTTATGTTATGGCTGATTGGTCTATATAATTACAGTCAAGTTTTTTCGAGATTAAATGTGATGCATTTGGTGTGTATGTATGTGAGAAACAGATAGAGAGAAAGAGCGACACAGAGAGAAAAGGAGACAGACAGAGAGAGAGAGAAAAGGAGACAGACAGAGAGAGAGAGAGACAGAGAGAGAGACAGAGACAGAGAGAGAGACAGAGAGAGAGAGAGAGAAGGAGACAGAGAGAGAGAGAAGGAGACAGAGATACAGAAAGGCAGACAGAAAGACAGAGAGAGAGAGAGAGAGAGATGTTTACAGTGTGCTGGGTCTGATAAGACCCCGACGGGAGGAAGCAGGGGGGAGGAGACAGCCTTGGCAGGGACGCTACAGTCGCTTGAACTTTTCACACCGACCCGGTTTAAAGAGACAGGACGCTCCTCTCCAGTTCCACTAAACCCACTCAGAATTGGAGAACAGATCTCTTACATAATTCACCAGAATTCTGTCGCTCCGAAGGAAAATAACTCAGAACTCTTAAAGCCCACATAGCGAGAACTAGTGTTTTGGTAGCTAGCCAATATTTTTTAAGTCAAGTTTATCATTTACGTCGCCCCGGCTAACATTCTAACCGCATGTTGGCACTCAAAGAAACTAAATATTTAACCATTGATTTACCAGGCTCACTATATTTTTTAAGAAAGACCCAACCGTAGCAACACAGGAGTTAACAGTGTGACTGGTTACAGTGAACTTACCCAAACAAGACGACAAAGACGACCAAGACTCTTCCAGTATATTTCCAACAGCCTCGTCCAACAACCACGTTCTTATGAACTAAATTAAATCCGTCACCTGTTGAGTTATAGGAAAACACGAGTGCAAGTTATATTAAATTACCTGTTTAATTCTCATGAGTAGCCGTGTTGGCCGACTCTGTCTGTCTGCTCCCTCCCGAGCCTGAAGCTCCGCCCTCGCAATGAAGGAGGAGGAGCTCACTGAGACTCTGTTATGGAGGACGGACGATACCATTCAGTCTCCTGTCGATACCAATATCCACAGCACATATTCCCAGGTCTATTGCTATTTTTAGAGTGAAGATCAGTTAATGTGTACCGCAAAGTGATAATCTGAAATACTCTGCCCTGGTCGACCACTTAATAACTGAATGACCTGAATTGCATAATAACTGAATTGCTCTTCTGTGAGTATGCAAATCAGAAGAGGGAGTGGTCACTGACAAGAAAGGCCGGAAATATCGGATTACACACGCACGCCTACAAGCATTGTTTTACACTTTTTAAAAATTACAGCCACATTAATTGAGAGTATAAAATATATGGAATGGGTCAGATTGCTACATCACAGGTCCCAAGATTTATACTGTAAACTTGTACTGTAAACTAGGCAGCTGGTGGCATGGTGGTTAGGGAGTTGCCCCAGCGATCGCAAAGCATTGGGTTTGAATCACAGGACTCCCAGTGGCACCACTGAAGTACCCTTTGGGCAAGATCTCCACACATTGCTTCCTGGGTGCCATGTTGGTGGCTGCCCACTGCTTACTTTATCAATACATGTATGTATTTCACAGTTGTATCCATGAAAACAGCAACTTCCACTGTAAATTGTACTCACACAACAAAAAAAGTCATTATTACAGACAGGGCACTTGGGATTTGAGAAGATACACAATTTTATGAGATGATATGATAAACGTAACCTTTCACTTTTCAACCAGCGAATCATTGGTCCCCTGTTGGTCTCAACATGACATTTGAGGAGCAGAACATTAAGGATTTAAAGCAACTTAAGTTTTGTGTTGGTCATTACCAACTTTGCAAGAATGACACTCAGACATGAAGCAATAGACATCTATGGTCCTGTTTTGGTCATAATTGTAAAATTGTAACTATTCTATTTTAATTGTAAAATTCATGAACCATGAACAATAGACAATGGACATTTAAGGTATTGTGTAGGTCATAAACTTGCATAGCAAGAGCAATATGCAGAAGATATTATTCAATAGACATACAGCAGACATAAAATTAAATGTTATATTCCCCTTCCCTTGACAAAGGGCATTTTTCAGGAATTTAACCATTCACACTTCTAACGCTTCTTTAAAAAGTAGTTTTTTAGTTTTTTTAGAAAGCTTTTTCTAAAGTTTGTCTAAAGAAGTTCTAAATAGCTATGATACTTGGTGTCTTGGAGATTTAGTTTAACTGCTTAGAGAATTGTTTCATTGAATTGAGTATAACACTAAGAATAATATCTTACTTTAATATTTTCCCTAACAGATTTATTAATTGAAATGCCACTCAAATGTGTTTTTGACACACGCACATACATATATATATATATATTCCCCCTTAAACCAGTGTGTTGTAAGATACTGTAAATGTATTGGGAGACTTGACTTAACCATGTTTTATATTTTCCTTCAATACATCTGTTGATAATAAGCTGACCCGGCCCCATTACTAGTGTTTTATGGGACAGATGTTTTTGTATATGAACACGTTTACAGATATACACAATATAAATGTACAATATACATGTTTGAAAAAAATATGAACACCTGTAAAGCATGGTGGAGCTAGGATAGTGGTATAAGGCTGTTTTGTTGAGCCAGCTTGCAGTAAGAGTGGGAAAAAAGACAGTTACACAGTTAATATTAAGGAACTGTACAGTTGTACCTGTGTCTGGGTGTGTGACCTAAAAGCCCAAGGAGTTTGGGTCATGCAATTCTAGAATGACAAGCACAGCAGTAAAAAACTACAATAACAAAAAAAATGTCTCACTGAAAACCTCTGAATTGGGTCATTAACCAAAATAACCCTAATTGTTTTTTTGTAAAGGGGTCTTAGAGCACCCTGCACAAAATCATCATCTATAACTTGCAATAAAGATACGTCCAATAGTTACTAAATATAAAGGGTAAGAATCCATCAGTTAATTATTTATTTAGTAAAGATATGTCAGTCTAAACTTTAATTTCATCATAAAGCACTTAGAATGAAGACATTTTTGAAGATCCGATCGCATTATGTATTCACCCATACATAAACTGTTTTAGTGCAGTGTTAACATATGCTTAGTTTAATGTTAAATAAGTCCAGGTCCCCATTTTCATTCATGTTTAAGTTTGGATATTTTATAAATAGTGTTGAATTAATTTGTGGATTTACTTTCATGAACAGAAATGGTTATACCTGAGTAGACCTTACAGGGGGCGCTATCTGCATATTTTATGGTTTTACTCTCTCCTGAACTGTATTGAAATCTAGATCTTATTTAAATGACGCACTAATGCACTGATGTCTAAATACCGATTTGTCACATTTTCTGTCTGGTTCCGTCACTAAAGCTCTTTGTTTGCATTACCTCTGGATATTGTGTATTCACGTTCATGTTACAGTGCATTAAATGGGAAACTGAAACCATCATTTTATTTAGTATTCACAGTATTCCCCTTTTCTCATTTATAAGGAATAATCTACTAAACATAAGCTAAAATAGGAATAAACCAGTGATTCTGTTTATTTTCTCTGAACTGATATCTTTTATTTGGATGTTGTAATTTGCATTGTTGGGTTTGTGTGTTCACTGCAGGCAGCAATCTTTTGAAGGGGGTGATTCCTTTCTATACTCACTGTGTAGAGAAACTGTCAGTCCATGGTAGTCAATGTCATAAGTGCAGTTGGTTGCACACAAATCAGTGACACCTGTAAATGTCTTAGTGAAATGCCTTGGCAGACACGTTTTTAATAGTCTCCCACTAGAGAGCCAACGCGACACTATGCTAATGCTACAGCTAACGTCATGTCTAGCATTCAGAAACCAATCTCACTTCACCCAACGGTCAGTCTACAGCATTGGCAAGAGTGATTTAAACAGAGAGCAGTCTGAATTACTAAAGGGGGACTTCACTGAACTCTTTAATGCACTAAGTAGCCTGCCGTCGGTGTATTTATTAGTGGGCCGTTACCAGGCAACTCTATTAAGTTTTCACGCTCTCTCAGCATCAACACGTGGCTGCACTAAACATGCAACCAAAGGGGCTTGAATTTTATTGATAATTTTTAATATTTTAAAAAATTGTCTGACGCAGATCGTGTTGACGCTGAATATTCCGTACCAGGCGATGCTGTTCAGCTCCATGTAGCGTTGAAAAGAACGACAGTGATAACCAGGAGCCTCTACACTCTCAGCCAGACCTTCCATATCTGTTAAACCTGATACAGAAAGAGAGGCTCAACCTGACCTCTCAAATGCGGCGGATTGGAGGAAGCTTGAGACCCTCTCTACACTAAAACCAAAGGATAGCGGGTGCGCATTGATCAGGAATTGCCCAGGCTAGTGTTGTAGTCAAGACACTGCAGAGACCGGAGGGTATCAAGACAAAGACACTGCAGAGACCGGAGGGTATCAAGACCAAGACAGTGGCGGTTCTAGTCTAAAATTACCAGGTGGGCCGAGGTGGGGCCAGTGTGTTTTTAGGGGGGTATATATAACGGCCAAACATGTCAATATTTTATTTTATATTTTTTATTTTATATTTAGCTTTTAATTTATTTTCATTATAGGTCTACATTCGCCCCTTTGCAGTTAGTCCATTTAGGGCTCCAGCTGTTAGCTTTTACAACCGAAGTTTACACTTCACACTGCTGATCTTCAGGTTGCAGATAACAGCGCGTGTGTGTAGCGCTTTAAGGAGTCCGTCTAGAACACCCGTTCTTCGATCCAGCGCATATCGCGATAAGAAATTCATATTTAAATCATTGGCTGTTCAATGCAGGAGCTATAACAGGGACCAGGATCGATTCTACAGGGGCCCTGGCCCACGTAGGCCCCGTCTAGAACCGCGTATGGACCGTTTTGAAATCTCCCAGATTTGTCATACTTGTGACAAATCAGTGTAACGCTCCCTCTAGGCCTGATGGATTTTTCATGGTGCTTTCTCTCTCTGCCTGGTGAATGTAAACGTTGTCCCAGCAGGCTCCGTCAAGGTGGTTCGACAGAATTGGCATACAGCAGAATGTTTCTTTTTATGGGATGTTTTGCAAATATACTCTTTGTGCTCCGTAAAGCCAAAGTTAATTACTGCCGACTTTGCGGACATTTTCGGACATGTCTTTGCCGACTTCGCTATGATGTGATGTGCATGATGTGTGTGGACTGTGAAGTGCTGGCAGTGTCCCTTGAAAAAAATGTATACAATCTAACATGTTTTTAAAATAGATGCATCTGACTAAATGCGTTTGAATTGAGGCACATAATAAATAATGCTCTGTGATGATGCGGATGTGTGTTTTTCTCCCATCCCATTGAGATCGCTACGTTTGAGACCAAGACAGGACCGAGACCAAATAGAAACGAGACCACAACAAATTACAGCACTGCAGGCATGGATGTACCGTACACTCTACTCTTGAAACCAACCCCCAATGTCTCGAGGATGTTGAAAATGCCAACAAACAACAGCTACGCTTCTTTTTTTTTCACACTAAGGAACTTTCTCTGCAGGATGAGAGCTTTGAACTCCCCCAGTCACCGGACATGCCGCAACTACACTCCACCCTCATTGTATCACCGTATCCAGTATTTCTTAAAAAACTGAATTTATCTTCATTAGGAACTACACACTCTACAATGGACAGCCCATGTCAAACCATCTACCACTTACTCAAGGTGCCTTATGCTGTCCCCTGTAGCCCCACCCTCCTGTAGGTAGGGCTCTCTGCCCTCTCCCACAAAGCCAGCAACTTCAGGATGCAGCCATCATTAGTGAGGACTGATATCTGAAAGGTCTCTGCTACAATAGTGTTAACACATTTGCTGACTCTCAGGACATGCTGGGACCTTTTTCAGTAGTTCCAGTCAACAGAGTGCACCCAGTTTGTGGCTTCATTGCTCTATTCTTATGCAAGCTACATCCTGTATTGGCCCCCTCCCACACTTTGAAGTTTGCAGCCTTGAACATCCGGTGACTAAACAAAAAATTACTTTTAATCAATGATCTTATTACTGCATACAAACTTTACCAAATCCCCAGGTGCAGTTTTTTTCAGAGTTCCTCACAGTTTCAAAATGCAGTGAATTTGCATCTTTTTTTAATCGCAACATAGGAGATATTAGAAATAACCTTGGATCTATACACTCAAGTAACTTTATGCCAGCTCGGAGGAATAACATTCCTATCATGTCCAAGTTTGATCCTATTGATGCTAGAACTCTCGAGGAGATAGTGCTTAGTCTTAATCCAATTACTTGCACCCTGGAAACTTTTTTTAAGTAGCTTAGCCGACCTGTTGTACTTTATAAACAGCTCAGGCATTTTTCCAGCAGAGTTGAAAACTGCAGGTATTAACCCCCTCCTAAAGAAACATAATTTTGATGCTTCCGTTCTTAACAACTATGGACCCATTTCCAATCTTCCCTTTATAACCAAGATTCTGGAGAAAGTAGTTTTTAATAAAATCAGTAATTAGCTGGACACAAATAGTTTATTCGATGACTATCAATCAGGTTTCAGTCAACATCATAGCACAGAAACTGCTGTTGTTAAGTTACTAAATTATATTCGCCTGAATACAGATGCAGAGAAAATAACTGTACTGGTGCTTTTAGATCTGAGTGCAGCCTTTGACACTGTCGACCATAATATCCTGCTGGACAGACTTGAATATTGGGTTGTGTTCTCAGGTACGGCCCTTAGTTGGTTCCGGTCGTACCTAGAAGGCAGGAGATATTTTGTCTCAATCGGCTCATGTGAATCGGAGAAAAATAACATATGGAGTCCCTCAAGGGTCAATTCTTGGACCTGTCCTATTCAACCTGTACATACTTCCTCTGGGTCAAATTCTTAAAGAAAACGATGTGTCCTATCATAACTATGCAGACCACACTCAGATCTATGTAGCTCTCTCACCACATGACTTTGGCCCAACTGACTAATTGTGAAAGTACATAACTGGATACATCATAATTTTCTCCAGGTAAATGAAGACAAAACAGAGATTAAAACAGAGTCTTAGTAACCATCTGGAATCTAGAGCATTTAAGCCATTCACCCATGTCAAAAATCTTAGTATAATGATGGATGGAGATCTTAGTTTTGATGATCACATCAAAGCTGTCACAAAGTCAGAATTTTGGTACCTCAAAAATATTGCTAAAGTCTTTGTGTCCAAAAAAGACCTAGAGAAACTGATCCATGCCTTCATTTCATGCAGGGTGGATTTCCAACAAGTCGTTAGACTCCAGCTCATTCAAAATGCTGCTGCCAGAGTCCTAACCAAAACCAAGAAAAGAGCACATTACTCCCATCCTCAGGTCCTTGCACTGGCTCCCAGTTCTTACTTACTGTGTACAAGTCACTCAATGATTTGGGTCCTACGTACATCTCTGATATGCTTGAAGTATATATTCCTGGTAGGTCTCTTAGATCTGCAGGAGCTGGACAGCTAGTGGTGAGAAGATCTGCAACTAGGTGATGAAATGGCATTTAGTTATTATGCAGCTCGCTGCTGGAACAAGCTGCCCATTAACATCAGATCTGCACCAACTGCTTTAAAAAGCTGCTAAAAACAGCACTATTCTCCTCTGCCTTCTTTTAAATATTTGCACTTTTACTGCACTTTTAATGTTCTTTCGTATGTTCTTTTACTTCTTTTATCCCTTATATTTATCTTTATTTTATATTCCATTTCTGTAAAGCACATGGAATGACCTTCTGTGTATGACAATGTGCTATATAACTTGAACTTGAACCGAAATAAAAGCCTGAATCTGAATAAATGATCATGGCTGTAATGTGTGAACTGAACTAGGCCCAAAATCATTGATTAACATCAGTCAACATATTAGCCCATTTTGGTCACTGGCATACATCCTAGTGGTGTTTACAATACAGTCTTCAAAATAAAAAAAACTATTGTCTTCAAAATAGTGTAGACATTTTCTACATTTCTGTGTATTTTCTTTGTAATCATTGAGGATGTTTTGTGGAATTGCATAGCAAAAACATGACCACTATCCAACTTCTCTTAATCCCTTGGGTTTAAAAATGCAGCTTTAGTTACTGTCTTTGAGACTACTATACATAAACAGTCCCTGTTCTGGTTGACTGGCCCTGTATTGCTGAAAAGGCAGCTATAGATGTTTTTTTTTTGTGGCATCACAAAAAAATTCTTTACAGCAGGCTGTTTTACAATTGACTTTCCATATGTGCGCTGTAGGAGTGAACAGAATAGTTAATAGGTAATGGAAATTCGATTACAGACATAACTGGGTTTTGAAAAAAAGAATGGCTTTGCCTTTCTGGTCTTGTGAAATGCGTGTCCCATCAGATTTCGGCACACTGAATTAAAAAATTCAAACAAAAAGAAGCACATGGTTATTCATAAACACAAACAGTTTTTAAGCAACTGATCAATTCAAAACTAATTGAATTTAGTAGTACAGTAAATAAACCATTGCAGTCAGGACGAGTACAACAAAAAAGCAGAAGCAAACAACTGCCATCTGCCCTGAAGGAGAGTGAAAAGCAGCCCCCCAGCCCACTGCTTTCCAGATACAAATAATACCCTGATGTGTCTCCCACCCACACCCCCACTTTACCTCTCTGACAGACCATGAAGACACATTATGCTTACAGCACTCGCCTGTGTCACCTGACGTCTCACCCAAATCCCCCTGGCAAGTTGTTACATATACATATATACTTGTTTTACCACGAGGACTCACACTGAAAATAAGATGATTTCTTATTGGCCTGCAGGGTTAAAAACAAACTACATGTTTTATTTATTTATACTACAAATTCTTTATCATTATTTTGCTTATGCATGTCTTTCTATTTTGTTTATATGTATAGTGCTTTCAATTTCAAGTTTATTCTCACAATAAACAGTAATATCCTGCTATGTGTCTGTGGAGTGCCATGTAGGCACTCTTGGCCTTGGTAGAAGAGAATATTGAGTCTTTTCATTGAGTGAATTTCTCTAGTGCTTTGCTCAGACTTTGAAACCAGAGAAGAACTTGGTGCTCGTAGGTTGGGCAGCTTTGAGGTGGGCTGAGCTCATTTTCATTAAGGGGGAGGAGGGGGAGGGGTGGTGACTTTACATGGGGTTGCCACAACCTTATACTCCTCAGCAAAAAAAATCAAACAGCAGCCAACGGAGCAGTTCTGAGCACGACGCCCGGAGGAAGGACATCACGCAAATACGTGGACATCATCAGGGCAGCGGAGTCTGGTTGTCTGTATAATGAACCAGGGCTACGGAAGGTTGGTGTGTTTCCACAGTGGAATGAACGGCATATGGCACGCGTTCGTCCGTGTTGTATGAGGGTCAAGGCTTCCAGGGCGCTGGAGGGGCTGGAGCCGCCACGGGAGCAGGCTGCTCAGGCGATATGGATCATTTGTTCCGTCGCAGGAGACTCCTGAAGACCCTGCTCAGTCTGACGCTGGTGTTTGGCACCCTGCTGACCGTCCAGAAGTTCAAAGTTGCGGACGGTGGCGTGAAACAGCTCCGCTGGAAGTCCAAGAGCAGGTCGGAGAGGTCTGGAGTGAACAGCTCGAGTCCGTGGGATGGGGAGATTTCTTCGGTCACGAGGAACTCCTCGCCCACCTGGAGCGTGGAGACCGCCAACTGCAGCGTAGGCGCGCCGGACGCGCGCGGCAGGGACTGGCTGCGCCACCTTGAGCCCCGCTTCCAACAGTTCGTTCTGCATAGGCGCTGCAGGTACTTCCCCATGCTGCTGAACCACCCAGAAAAGTGCGGCACGGACGTGGACGTCCTGCTCGTGGTCAAATCCGTAGTGGAGGAGCACGAGCGGCGCGAGGCCGTGCGCAAAACCTGGGGCGAGGAGCGCACGGTGCGCGGTAAGCGCGTCAGGACCCTCTTCCTGCTAGGCACCCCCTCGACGGGCAAAGACGCCAGGAACCTGCAGAAGCTGCTGGAGTACGAGGACAGGATCTACGGGGACATCCTGCAGTGGGACTTCATGGACACGTTCTTCAACCTCACGCTCAAGGAGGTCAACTTCCTGCGCTGGTTCCACATCTACTGTGCGCATGTGCCCTTCGTCTTCAAAGGGGACGACGATGTGTTCGTCAACACCGAGAACCTGGTGGATCTGATTGGGTTCCGGACCGAGGAGGGCAGAGAGCACGAGCTTTTCGTCGGGGACACCATCTCAAAAGCCATCCCTATCAGGAACAAGCAGAGCAAGTACTACATCCCCAGGGAGCTCTTCGACAAGCCCTACCCGCCCTACGTGGGGGGCGGGGGGTTCCTCGTGTCCTCGCGGGTCGCGCGCAGCCTCTTCGTGGCCTCCGAGGCACTCGAGCTCTTCCCCATAGACGACGTGTTCCTGGGCATGTGTCTACAGAGGATGGGCAGGGCGCCCGAGACCCATCCGGGCTTTAAGACATTCGGGATCGTGAAGCGCAGGGTGAGCTCCATGAACAGCGAGCCCTGCTTCTTCCGCCAGCTTATCGTGGTGCACAAGTTGAGCGCGCGAGACCTGCTGAGGATGTGGAGCGTGGTGCAGGACCACAAGCTGACGTGCGCCAAGAAGTTCAACCTGTAGCGCACAGTCCGACCTCTGTGCTCCTCACAGATCCACACTGTGTGTGTGTGTGTGTGTGTGTGTGTGTGTGTGTGTGTGTGTGTGTGTGTGTGTGAATGTGAGTGGGCGCGTTGACTGAGAGGGTTACGTTTGAAGAGCTGGACACTGTTGCCTTTGTTCAAAATTTAGTTTCGAAGCATGTTTACTTTGTCTGGAGCCCGTAAGCTTTCTTTATGACACGCAGCACAACAGCTGTTAAATGAACAACTTGAGCAGGTCTCACTCCTAAACTCATCAACATCGTCATCAACATCTGGTTCTTATAACTGCTTTTTATAATATTCAATAATTATTATAATACCCCATGATTTATTAGGTTGTTTTCAATGTGATTTCCTCGTTATTATTATTATTATTAACAATAAAAAAGTACTGCAATAATAATGTAGGACTATATGTAGTAGCAATTTTATTATGCTACTTATATGATTTATAATATATATCATATTATTATATGATGATGATTATTATTATTATTATTAAGTGCCTACTCCTCATGTATAATGATCATTATTATTTTCATTAATAATGTTGTTAGTGGTAGTAGCGGTAAATAAATCTGTCTGAAAAGGTCATTTAACTTTTTAAAAATTTAAATAAATGTAGTTGTCTCATGGGAAAATACGTTTAATTTTCAGTGGTTGACATATTTCATGAACAAATGAATACGCCTTACAGTATTCTCTATAGAGAATAAAGACCTAGTCTCTACTATTTGCACTTGTGTATGTTACACTACAGATAAATGAAGCTAAGGATATGCAGTTCAGAGCAGAAAACCAAAATTGAAACATTATAGTGAACAGCTTGAATTTTTGTACGACAAAGACAACTGCACTCTTGCAAAAGAGTGAACTATATCTGGAAAAAAAGAAAATGGTTTCAACACTGAAAGCCACTTTGTTTTTCCTCTGTGATGAGCCATGGTTTAGATGCCAGAGGAGAATATACTGTATACTCTGGTTGGCTGTGTATGAATAATGGAGTTTGAACACTCCTGTGTTTGAACCATGAATGGAATAAAACATGTTAATACCGGATGATGCTGTTCTAGGTGTAAAATATAGACGTGGAAAATACAGAATATGGTATGTATGTGGAAAGTTTAACGTTAAACTCTGAGTAGTCAAATTACATTTATGTCAGATTGTGTGTAAAATCCTATGTAGTTCACAAACAATTAAACTTCAGTTTTTACATGAATGCATGTTTATTCTTTTACCAGCCTGTGAAAATGTATGGTAGGGCACCCTGTAATGAGAAGTGTCATTTTTTAAAAATGGTATTATGGATAACAAGAGTTATAACAAGAGTGACTCCAATAGCATGAATAGGAAACAAAACCAGTATCACACCACACTTTACTCATTTTATTTACTAAAACATAGAGATCTTCAAACACAAAATAGCTACAGGTCAAATGTTACCACTCATACATTCGCTAATGCGTAACGTTCAGATACAATCATTGTGAACAGCTTGAATAAGTTATAATCTGTGTCAAGAGAAATAAAGCCATAAGAGAAAAGTACAATCGCGCCAGAATGGTTTTGCTTAAAGGACCGGTGGTTATAGGAGTGCTTAGAGTCTGAAGTAGATTCAAATAGATTCAAATCATCTAACATGTAAATCAAAGTAACTCGAAACCTGGTTTTCCCATTAAGAACGCTTAGTGAATATGAATGTAGATTTGGTATGTCTGTATTTGATTTTTTAAATTATTTTTTATAAATATACACATTATGTAACAGCAATTCTCTTATAGATATTTACAGTTAAAGAGAATTATGTTTTATTACCATCCCTGATTTGGAAAAACAATAAATACTGTTTATTGGAAAGAAACACACAAGAAAAATGCCCAAAATGATACTTCTACATATCTGTATATTTGTCAAATACTAAACATTTTAATGTCACTACATCACTACATGACCCACAACAAATATTCTGTATTAAATACAGAAGTATAACCAAAAAAGTAGATTCGTAGTCTTACTCATTCTGCTGTTTTTTAAAAATGCTTGTCATTTAAATGCACAATTTAAGGCTTCAAAGTGTAACACGTTGCCTCTTATTTGGATTTGTAAAGTCTAATTAAATACAGGGCATGTATACTATTTTTAACTCTTGAGGTCCAGAAACTGCAACTGCCTTTCTAACACTATTTAGTGTTTCTAACACTGTATTCAGGCTAACAGTAACAAAGGCGTTTGTCTATGCAATATATGTGCAGTTCTGCATGGTGCATTATTATTAACACATTAAAAAGTAAGCTGTAGATGCACAACACATATTTATATGTGCTTCATTAATCCAGGGAGTCTCTTTTCATAAATGCTGCATTTGATATTTCCAGTAATAACAGGAAAGGCTAACATATGGCTTAGAAATCAAGGCTTTATAAAATTATAACACTTGTTCATGTGGATGCTCTATCACACTGTTATATTTCTGATAAACATGTACGTATCTTCTTAATCTCAGCCATTGAGAAAAACAGATTAGCATGCCAAATACAGGTCTCAGATGTACGTGCTGTGAGACAAAACAACAAAAAATGTGCCTTGATGCAGCATTTGAATTGTAATGTGCGCACAAGTATAATTGCTTGATTGCAATAATTTCCTACACTTTCTTTTACTTGTTGTTAAACATCATTTGTTTATGTTCCACAAACAAAATGTGAACTAGGATCATTTTTGTTGACCGAATTGAGGAAAATACAACAGTAGAAAGTGGAAAACATATTTAGTCATAGGCTTTATAAAAATAAACTTTAATTTGGTGTTATAGGGGGGCAGTATTGAGTGATGTTTGTTTTTTTGAGCATGAGCTGTATCTGTCGCGAAATGGGAGCTACTAAGACTGCTGGAAAGCAAGACAGCACTGGCAGTGCTTTACATATTACAACATATTGTGATTGCATCATTACACATTTTGTGCTTTGGTAACACTAGAGTACTTTATAGTTTATTCAAATTCTAATAATGAGTCAGAAACTGAATAGAGGATAAATAACTTAATACTAAGTTTAAGGGCTAGAACCATTTTCTTAGATCAAGTATCATGAAAATAGCAAGTGTGAAGTCATTAAAGTCTAGTCCTAAAAGTATTTTTCTATTTGTAAACTAGATTCTGAAGGTGACTGATTAGGTTCTATCACTGCCAACTTGTAACCTTTTTGATGTGATACAATCATTGCATTTCAGGAAAAACAGGTTATGAGGGTTTTATCACCAAGTCTTTTTTCAGTTGGATTCTACCTACAGTGTTTAAAAATGTCACAAAGTGCTTCATTTACACATTTATAGACACAGGCACATGTACGTGCGTGCACCCAAACACACACAAAATACACAACAAACAGGTATAAAACCAAGTACAAGAATAGAATATTCAAACAGATTACAAAATATAGCTAACTTTACGGATCGTTGCGTAAACAAAACTGATAAATAGGTAAACATACAGGATACTGTAGAAAAAGGTTAAAGCTGCAGATCAGTAATGCATGGATTTCTGCTGTAATCCAGCTGCCTGTGTCTTAACTATTACATCCTTAGCATATAATACACTTTTCAATGTCTGTTTACAAGTTAAAAGGTTAAACTGTAAAAAAAAAAAAAGTTAAAAGGTTAAACTGATTCTCAGCTGTAACTGATTCTTGTTTTACCAAAGTCCGAAAGGCTATGAAATGTGCTTTTGATTATGTAAGGAAAAGTTTCCCTGAATCACATCCCAGTGCCACATGCATAAGGGGGTAAACACACTTCTAAGAATCAGAATCTGTGAAGGATACAATGACTCTTCCTGATTGTGACATTAGCCAATGAGTTTAGCTTCATGGCTGAAATGACTTGATTCAAATGTGTCAGCTGGTTTTTGATGATTAAAACATGTTTCGGAAACACAATCTGGCATTAATTCTGTTAATGTAATACAATTTGAAACCCATGTACACGTGACTGAAGTAAATTCAGAGAAAAATAAAAGCTAAAATTCAAAGTGAGTTTCATTGTATCAGCTCCATTCCTGTGATCTGAACAGATTAAACCTCATGCTTGTCCTGGTCTATGGTTTGAGGTCTTGCCTGGACTGATGCGTATGGTTCTGCTGGGCCGTGCTGTGGGTGCAGGGATTTGGCTGCTCCCCCGGCTGCCCCCTCTGCCCTTACCAACAGACACTGCTGCTTCTGCTGTTGCTGCTTTCAACATGCCTGTATTGATTGTCTCCCCTTGTCAAAGCAAAACAGAGAGGAGGTAAACAATTGTGAATGAAACTTGAAAATACTTAATGGCTTTTATACATAATTTGAGACTTAATGGCTTGTTTATATCTTGGAGCTTTAAAATGACTGTAAATACAATTCAATCTTTAATATTTCAAAAGATCAAGCCCTTTTGATTGCATATATAATATTCCAAATACAAAATATCTGGGGAAAAAATAGAAGACATATTGCTCCAGCCGTTTCAATATAACTTTGAAAATACATATAGTTCAACACAAAGTGCACCGTCTATAGCTTTCACAGAATCAGATTTTACAGCCCACAACTTTATAATATTTTATTCATTAAACTGTGACATAACACATCAAACTGGCCTATTAGACTATGTTCTAAATAATATAGGACCACAATGAAAAAAAGAGGAAAATCCAACCTTTAATTCAAGTGCATTTATTCAGTGGGAAAAAAATTCCACATTAAGAAATAATTATTTTACATCAAATCATGCGTGCCACAATTATTAGCAGCCCTGATGTTAATACTTTGTACAACCCCCTTTTGCCAACAAAACAGCACCTAATCTTCTCCTATAATGTTTCAGAAGTTGGGAGAATACAGAAAGAGGGATCTTCGACCATTCCTCTTTGCACAATCTCTCTAAATCATCCAGCGACCTGGTCCTCTCTGCACCCTCCTCTTCAGCTCACTCCACAGGTTTTCAATGGGGTTGAGGTCTGGGGTCTGAGATGGCCATGGGAGGAGCTTGATTCTGTGTCTGGTGAACCATTTCTGTGTAGATTTGGCCACATGTTTAGGGT
>JBBJLR010000018.1:13080811-13095597 GCA_037577145.1 Brachypetersius gabonensis
TGGTGCTGGAGGTAGGATTCGAACCTGTGACCTTTTGGTTCGGAGGCAAGTATCCTACCACTAGGCCACCACCACCAGCCATACGCACTGGCTGCATGTAGTTCTAGAGTATGGTATGTACTATATGATGGTACTAAACATTTGGTTTATTTATTCATACTGAGGATTTTATCAGTGGGGGGGTGGATGCTGGTCTGAAAGAAAAGTTAAAAGGTGACCCGTTTTGGTTTGTGGAGTGGGCTCTGATAGGAACTGAAGCGTCTGTCCTACATCCATGTGTTTAGTCTTATGTCAGCTCCAGTTCTGTTGAATATTTAACCTTCCACCAAACGTGATCAGGACTTTCCAAATACGGACCTTTTCAATGCCCCAGTATTAACTCCTATACATACAATTAGTAACCTTTCTCAAGAAAGAAAAGAAACATCATTTTTTATTATTTGTATTTTTTTTAAAATACTTCTAGACCACTTCTGTTAGTCGACAGTATATGGTTTCAGATCTAATGGTGATATGCAACAATTGACTGACCGACTGAATAATAACAATTGGATTTTAAAATTGATCTTCCTTGTCTTTATAGCTTATTTGCTTTAATTTTAATTTTAAAGTGCTTATATCTTACATTTTTCGGTTTGTCTATTCCCCAGAGGCCCTTTTATGATGTTTGTGTGGATTTATGTATGTAATTCAGTAGTAACTCCTTGTGCCCAGTTGATGTGACTGGGGAAAAAACAAAAGCAGATCTGAAATCAGCATGAAAAACTGGTTTAGAAAAGTGTGTTGTGGTCTCTGATGATTACCCCCAAAAAAATTGTTGACCTGTGTAATCAGTGCTGATTTCTTGTCTTTTTCTATTCCCTTAAGAAAATGGCTGAGCTGAACAAATTTACCTTTGACCATAAAGAGGAAGCTGGTTCAGACGGAGAGATGGATTTGACCCCTGACCCTTCGATGGACAGCCCTGCCTCACCTGAGTTAAGCGTAGTGCAGGTGAAAGTGATGGATGCAGAAGGCAATCTGAAGGTTGTGTATCCATCCAAAACTGACCTGACCTCCGACGTTAGCCACCTGACCATCATCCGGTAACCAAGTTCACAAAGTTCTGTGTCAAACTAGTGGCTGTTTATATTTGACCAAAACCAATAAATACACTGTTTAAATGGTCAGTGTGTCTGTCAGGCTGTTTTTAATCTTGGTTCAGTTCACTCTAGCTTTCTATTATAGTTTCCATTATGGTTTGCAGAAGTTCCTGCATAGGATTTTTATACAGGGTTTATCATCATTAAATCATGATTCATTTTTATGATGTTTTACTTTGACTTGACATCTTACTTGTAGGTACAGAGTTTCATGAGATGGCATTCAGGCTGTTTGTTGCAAAGTGTCCCAGTAGAGCACAGTTGTACCTTTGAGCATCTTTAAAGCGCTTTGTGCCGCACTTTTTTCCATCAAGATAAATAAATGAGACTTTAAACGCATGGTGTCTTTTTCTCTGTGCTTGCGGTCCTAATTTTTAAAAATGCACGGAGAAACAGAGAAACAATAACGACAAGGTCATTATTCATGTGTTACCCCTGACTTGGAGACTACGGTCGTCTTGCATTTCACATGAATGAATATAAATACTGGTATTCAAATACATGACATAATCCCTATTAAAGATCACATTTCATTTAAAACTATATAGAAGGACAGCTGTTAATATTTTTAAGTGTACTGCAGCATAACACTGGATCCAGTGCTTTTTGGAAAATAACATTTTCGGGGCTAAAATGTTCTTACATAATCTATATTGGCTGAACAATTCAACTTTGTTTTGTCTCTTGGAGGTGGATCACTGAGAGGCATGGGTTTGTTTGGGGATCTGTGGGTTGTTGTGAAAGCGGCGGGTTCGGTTACAGATCAGATGACCGTCGGCCTGAGGGAACGTGAAGCCGAGGAGTCTCAGAGACTGAGCCCAACTGTCCCGAGATATAAAAGATGAGCAAAGGAACCCTAGCCAGAACTTCTCTGAATGCTCTCAGCATGCCACTAAACACTAAAAGCTTCTCTGCAATTATATAAGCCAGCTATGAGGACCATTCAACAGGCTGATCAGAACAAGCAAGCCTGGGACAGGAAAGCGAGATGTTGGAGCAGACTTCAGGAATGTGCGAAAGTGAAGGATGCTCAGCTTGAATCGCAAAAGACTGCTGTCTCCTCTGGACCTGCAACACTGAATGGACCTCATCTACCATTGGGGAAACGAACCAGCGACAATTCAGATTTCATCTTCAGACCTCGGCAAGTGGTGCTCCAGACCAGTCCTCCAGATAAAGCTGAACGAGGCAATGGCAGGACACTGATCAAGAGCCACTCGTTGCCCCCAATACATGGCTCAAGGGGAACCTCCACGCAGGGCGGGACGACTTCAGTTCAGGCTCGGTTGGTGAACCGTGAGTCACTGCAAACGAGTAAGAAAGCCAGTAACTCAGCAGTGAGTTTAAGAAGGGACAGGGCTTTAATGTGGAGACACAAGGAAGGTGGTCAGTTTGCAAGCACGGTGGGCCTAATCTGCAGCAGCTTGGCTACGTTCACTGTGACAAAGTGCACTCAGGAGGATGCGGTTAAAACCTTGAGTCAGTCAGCACTTGACCAATCCAGCAAGATTTTACATTTAGAGAAAAGAACACTGACCCATCGCAGTAAATGCATGTCTCTTCTTGCCAAGGGCGGTGGGGTCATAACGGAAGGAATAAAAAATTCTGCTAGCGTGCGTGAGACCAAACGACATACGCAGCCACTCTCGGACTCTGCCATCGAGACTGAAACACAAAGCTCACATAGGAACGGAGGGATGACGCACGAGGGAAGAATGGAAGTACAAGATGATCAGGAGGAAGAGTATTACACCAGGCAGAGGATCGCAGAGTGGGTTATTGGAGTAAATGCATGTCTCTTCTCATCCTCTAAAGACGAGCTAAATAAAGCACTGCTTAAAGAGGAAGATGTGGACACGATTAAGATTGTTTATGGCCAAGACTGAGGTTCACTTTTAGGATTTAGAAAAGTCTTGATTCGGTACAAAAAAAAGTGTCTGAAAATATGCCTTGTGTTACGTTAATGGTTTTGTTTTTAGTTTGTTAAGAGCATCTAATATTATAAAAGTATATTTGAAACAAAAGTTGTGATTTATAGCTTCCCAATCTAACTGCCTAGCCACAGTTCAATGCAATATATATTGTCCTTGGCTTTCATATTTCTGCAGGTAGGTCTGTTCATTGCAATGGTAGCAAAAGCGCATTCACATTATGAAAGAAACAGAACTGAAAATGTTCTTATGCTGTTTCTGTGCATGGTTGTATTATAGGGAAAGTAAAATCATAGGACATGAATTAAAAAACATTTATTTTACAAACTATGGGGAAACATTAAGTGATGTAAAGTAAAACATGTTTTCAAAACAATGTTAGTAAGTTCATATGCAGACATATTGGATTATAAAACATTCACACTGTCATGCTTTATATGTATGTGTGTATATGCGTATGTGTGTACACACACAATAGCAGCTTGGTTTATTTACTCATTCATCACACTGTGAGTTATTGGAATGGCTTTTCGGGTGTCAGCATCTGTGGACGTAGTATCCGGTGATGTATCCGACGATGTACATGGCAGCCATTACAGCCAGAGAGCCTGCCACTCTTACAGCGATACCCAGCTGCCCCGTACACAGCCTGTTATAGATCCTATACCGGGACAAAAAGCACCATGAGCAATGCGCGTGATGAGGTCACACATGGGGTACACTGAGGTTAATAAGAATTCAAGGGTGATTATCTATTCAAGGACAAACAATGCTGAGCAAAGGTCACATTAAGTGGAGCAGGCTGGAGTAATAAACGTTCACTCTTTTTCCATTCAAAAAGCTTTCAGTTCTAGTGTGAGGACAAGTCTCAGAGTCAGCCATGGCACTAATATGCAATCTAACAGTTTTTTTTATGTATCATTTTAAAAAGAGTGTAATTAGATCACGTTAAATTGGATTTCTCCAGTCACTGTGTTGTCATTGATTATAGTATTTTGAAATGCGACACCACTGCTTTCTCTCATTTCATTTTCAAGTTGTCAAATCAAGAAGGTGTTAATTTATCAGATAGTCAAACTATTTATATTGCGCATAATCAACATGTTTCGAAGTATTGTGATGATATATTTTGCCATATCGCCCACCCTGACAGAACTGTTTATTTAATATCCTTGTTTATTTATTTATATATTCCTGTAAATCCTTTGATTAAAAAAAAAAGACATTTTGGTAGTTTCTCAACTCAGACACACTCACTAAACCTGTCAATTAATAGAGAAGTTGAATCGGGTGTGCGTGAGCAGGGAAACCACTGTCCTATACTGCACACTGGCTCTCCAGGACTAGAGCTGGGAACTCCAGCACCAAAGTCTAAGGACGTGTATGCTTACATAGTTATTTGTAGAAATATCATAGTAGTTACTAGTCATACAATTACTACTGCATTATTATCATTAAGAAATTATTTAATTAGCCTACTGTTAAAAAGTGATGCTTTATGCCACTTTTACTTTTGCTTTATGCTCCTGAAATCTTGAGCATTGGGCAATGCTGATACATCTGATATATATAATCCGACATAGAAGAGAAATATTTTATCTGAAGCACTCTGATGAGCCTCTGCAAGTGCAGCACTCTACTAGCCCAGGTGAAGAAGTGCACAGCCAACAACATGATGTCACACAGGATGAGGGAGTGCTGTTTCAAGCTACATTTGTAAAAGTGTAGTTCTGCAAGTGTTCTTTTTCCCCCTCATCTGATATCCCTTTTAGCATTTTCCACTGAGACAGATACCATTCAGAGGAAAATGAGAGTGTAATGAAAAGCACCAGTAATTGTTGTAAATGAACACTCACCCATTCAGACTGCTCTGAGAAGCAGCTGCATTGAAGTTGATGTTGTCATTCCAGCGATTGTACTGTACATTTGCCTCCCCAGACTCCATCTCCTACACCTTTAGTGTTTGTGTAGAGACAACTGCAATATAAATATGCCTGTAAAGTCTACACAGTTGTTCAGATTTTAACAGTGGATGCTTGTAGTCATCGGCCCGCATTAACAACAGTACATTGTGACTGAAGCTGTTTGTTAAGCAAAGCTATTGAGCAAGTCAAGGCAGCCCGCTGTTGGCTGAAGTCCAGATTAGCATGTCAGGTCACGACTCCAAACTTACCTTAGCTTTTTCATACATATACATTCTTTGTATTTGTAAAAGTAATCCAAAGGTATTAGTTTTGGTTAACTGTTAACTCTGTGTGACCCTCAACTCAACCAACCTCTGAAAAGTCTTCCCACAGTCTTTACTCGAGTAGAAAACAGTCCTTATTGATTCACTGACCTTGCAGTTTTTACAACAGTCTCTCACCAGCTGTTCAGATCCAACTGCTGCTTTATCTAAGTTGTACTCACACTAATCCCTTTCATGCTGAGCCGAGGTCTTGCTCCTCTTTCCCTCTCTTATATTGTGCCCCTGCTTAAAAGCAGCTGGTCTTTGAGTTCACTAAACTGAACCTTAACACACTCCCTGTCATAAAACACACACAAGGGCCCGGTGATTTCCGCTGCTTGTAGATTCTCAGGCCAAGATCCGCTCTACGCAGTCCAAAGAATTTGCTGCTGCAGAGATTTCTTGAATAGGACACTTGGCCCATCTGCTCATTACCTGTCCCTAGCAATATCTAGATACTGCTGAGAGACATTTTTTCATGGTTGGTTCAATAGTTTTTATATTCTTTTTTATATTCTACCACAGCAGAGTGTAGAATAGCCTAAACCTATTATAAAAATGTGTTATTTCAATGACAGAATAGGAATAAAAGATGTAAAATTCCAGTTTTTAAAAGGTTCTTTGAGCCTAAAATAAAAGATAAGACAATAAACCGTTATTAGTGCCAGAAGTGTGAAATTGCCACATAAAGTGAACGGCACAAAATTAAGAGCAGCAAAAACAATGGAATAAAAGCTATACAACAGTATAATATAAAAAGCACACTATACAAATAATACAAAAACTATAAATATAGACATTTGTGCGGCAGTGAGTAGTGCTGTTACCTCACTGCTGTCACCTCCAGGGTTGGGGGTTCGAATCTGGGTCCTGGCCTTGTGCGTGTGTGCAGTTTGCATGTTCTCTTTGTGGTGGCGTTGGTTTCCTCCGGTTTCTCCCATAGTCCAAACCATCATGTGTGGAATGTGAATCAATTTTCTAAACTGACCGTCGGTGTGTGTGTGTCCCCTGTTGTGGGCTAACACCCTGCCCCTGAAGCTTTGGCCCCGACATAGGCTCTGGCTGCCTGTGACCCTAAACCGTTATAGAAAATGAGTGGGTGGTTGGAATGGGAATAAGCTCTTAAAAGGTGTGAGCGTCCACATACTTTTGTTCATTTTGCTTGGTTATTTGCTCCAGTCCACCAGGCGGCAGCAGCATTGTTTAATTACTTGAAAGGACACGAAAACATACATATGTCAACAACCCACCGTTGTGAACATGAAGGCTGTCTCTGATAACAACTCCCTCTGCTGGGTTACCGTTTGAAATATTTGTCTTCGCTTCGTGCACATATGTTTGGTTGATTTTATCCTTTTAAATACAAGTTGTGAAATGGTGTGGCGCGTTTACTGACTAGCAGGACTTGGGAAAGATTGCTAAGCTAATTAGCTACCTTGCGGTGTGTTAGCGCCAGCCCCACACCGCCTTGTGCATCTTCATTTCACATTGCTCCATGAAAAATGTCTCTGAAAATGCACTGTTTGGCTTTATTTTAAAGTCACAGATTTGACTTTGTCAAAGGGAATGGAGCAATGTATGTTAAGAGTCATCCATCGTTTTTAAAAGAGCTTCTAGACACTATTTTGTGTGAGTTATTGCCACGATGACAACTCTTACGAGACAGGACCTTAATTTTGGTCAAGGTAAAGTTTTTTTTCAGTATACTTTCTGTTCTTTATCATGTTAATCATATTGTCTGCTGTGCCATTATAACAATATACAATAATATTTTAGATCTACAGTAACACCTTTTGTTTTATCTATATATTTACATATATAGATAGATTCTTACAGTAGCCTAACTAAATTATAAGTGCTTTATTAAAGGAGCATTGTCGATCTGATATAATTAATAGATGACAGTATGCTAATATTGTACTGTTCTTTTGCAGTAGTGGCTGATATTCTGTGTGAGTTTCTGGAAGTAGCCATACATCTGATACTCTATGTCAGAGAAGTCTATCCATCTGGGATATTTCAAAAGAGGAAGAAATATAATGTACCTGTCCAGGTAGGTGTGACCTGCCCCATGTGTGTACTGACTTTATTTTATTTTATTTTATTTGCTTTTCTTTTAAGAAAATGCTTTTGAAATGATTAATGTGAGAACATTTATTTTATTTCCAGATGTCATGTCACCCTGAGCTGAACCAGTATATTCAGGACACACTCCACTGTGTTAAACCACTTATTGAGAAGGTGGGGCTAACAGAAAAACCCTGACAGTGTCAACAAAATGGGTCAATCATCATCAATCGAACTGCTGCTTTGTGTATTTTGACATACAGCTTACAAGTGTTGTTTGATCCATATTGTAGAATTATGTGAAATATGACATTGTATTGATTCTATAGTAGCGGCTCATTAAGTTTGAGTATGTGATTTGTACTCATTTCTTATGCACATACATTTTGTGATATATTCCAACTTTATGCAGTGGTGTAATCATGGATCATTTTTGAACTTGTCTATGTAGAATGAGGCAGAGAAAGTTGTGGTGGTTATCATGGATAAAGAACACCACCCAGTGGAGAGATTTGTGTTTGAGATTTCACAGCCCCCACTTCTTTCCATAAGGTAACAGACAAACCTAATAAACAGTTTGAAACCAACTAATCGTAACCGCTTACCCACCAAAATAATTTCTCTTGTTATGAAATTTGTTGTCTGTTACCTCATCTTTTTTTTTGGGGGGGGTGTGGGCATTACCCATGCAGCTCTGAAACTCTGCTTTGTCATGTGGAGCAGCTGCTGCGAGCTGTGATTCTGAAGATCAGTGTGTGTGATGCTGTTCTGGACAATAACCCTCCAGGTAAGAGGAAAGCCTGTAAAACCTTATACCTCCTTGTAAAGGCATCACTATAAAAGAGACCAAAAATTACCCCCTTATGTAGCTGTATGCATGATTATGACTGTTTTTTACTTGAAAGTATTTATTTGTTATTAAATCCTTCATGTTACTTAAATGTATAGTTCAAACATGGAGTAGTTTTTCATTGTGTATTTATGTAACTTGTCATTAACATAGACCATGTTTTGAATGATTGAATTTTTACTGAATTTGTGTATTTATTTCCTGCCTCTACCTTGCAGGGTGCACTTTCACTGTATTAGTTTACACCAGGGAATCTGCGACTAGAAACATGGAGAAAGTTCAGGTGATAAAGGTCAGGATGAATATCCAGTTGTTTTGTTTTTATTCATTTAAATGTTACACAGTAAAATGCTACAGTAATGGCACATGCAACAGTATTCATTTAAACTCGCATTTTAGCTCTTGTCACCAGACTTAAACTTACAGTCTCGGAATGTCCATGTGTCGGTGTGTTTATATGTTTGTTTACGGCAACATCCATATTCTCTACATTAATATGTGTAAACTAGTCTGCTTGAACAATCTGAAATGTGGCATTAGATGTATTGATCTGTGTGCAGGACTTTCCCTGGATTGTGGCAGATGAACAGGAAGTCCTCATGCAAGAGCCCAGACTCATTCCTTTAAAAACTATGACCTCAGACATTGTAAAGGTAACACTAATATCAATCTAAAAGAGGCATTTTGTATCTGTATGTTGACAAAATAAAAAAAGCCAGAATTCTTCTCTGTACACTGCAAGATAAAACCTTAGGTTACATGGCATGTATATTTAAAAATTCTGCATGCAATATTTACAAGTAATTTAAGCAGCTTTAAATATTCATGTAGACGTCTGTGTGATTCACAAACCTTATCGTATGATAAAAACATCTTGCTTTCAACAGATGCAGCTTTATGTGGAGGAACGTGCACATAAAGGACAGCAACAGGTTGCATGAAAAGAGTATGAGTTCAGAAACCATATTTGAGCAGATGAGCTATATGTTAGTACTGTGAGTAGTTTTAAGGTGATGTCTGATTAATAACAGTGAACGCATACATTTATTGTTTATGATTTTATAACAAGTAAGAAATAAAATAATTTTGGTGACTTTTTAATAAATAATGTAACTGCAAAGGATGTTCACCTGCAGTTTTAAGCCAACCTAACTCCCTGTTTTCAGTTTGGTGGTTTCTTTCTGCTTTTATAATGTGCCACCTTGGAAGAAAATATTTTTGTTAACGATCTGAAATCCAACGATATCACACTTTTTTATTGATCATCATGCAGTACCTTCGTTTGGGCGGGCTTGTTTTGTTAACCCTTTATTTGAGAAATAAATGAGTAAATAAATAAAGGTTCTCTAAAGGGATATTTTAAGTCCAAGCCATGATTTTTATGCTTTGCATTGGAAGGTAAAATACGAACCATGTGTGAATTTTTATTGTGGGTCTGGTTGGGATTATTTCTGGCATTTAACAAAAATAAAGCAGGAAATGTGCATGTTTTTGTGCAGGAGACCAAACTGTTACACCTTACAAGAACTGTTTCACATATACGGTTTTCAGCATATGCATTTTAGGAATATCTTTTTATTTCACTCTAAAATTAGATGTTTTTCTAAAACATCTAAATTCTGGATGATTTCACTGTGATAGCTCTTTAACGTTTAACTAGTTATATAACCATATTATATTAAATGACTGTAAGCATAATACATAAAAAATGATCAAATTACTCAAATGACTTTTGTGTGATTCATTTGAATTCATTGTGTATTCAGAGTGTATTATTCAATCAGGCATCTAAGAAGCAGGTGACATGGTGGCGCAGCAGCTAGCTTGGGTTCCTGTCTGTCTGGTCAGGGTCCGTTCTGTGAGTTTGAATGTTCTTCCCGTATCCCACATGCATGTCAGACTAACTAGAGATGCTTATTTGCCATTGTGTGGGTGTGTCTGCCCTGTGATGGACTGGCCTTGTCCAGTGCCTTTCACCCTATGAGTGCAGAGATAGGCTCCAGCACCCCCATAAACGTTTTTTGAATGCAGCAAGATTTGTTATCCCTCTCAGTATTCAGTAAGAGGGTGTGTTGCTGTAAGGAAGATTTTTATGTATGTTAGAAGAGGTAGTTGTTTAACAACTTGCAGGAAGCTTAGCACTGCTATAAATAGGCATTCTATCCCTGTTCTGTGGAATATTTTTTGTTGGGAGTTGATCAAAGACGGCTGTATATGCATTATTTGCTGCTAAACTGAGTCCTGGATCTGTTTTTCACACCAAAAACAAAACACAGGTGAGGTACAGCAGTTCATCTCTACCATCTTCTCACATGAATGTGTGAGAAAATGTGGGTTGTTGTTTCTTAAGGCTGCATGAAAAACAAGTGACGTTCAGGAGTGTTGTGGAATAAACTAGAAAACATGTTCCTCACACTAATAAACGCACTAAAATTAAGATTGTATCGGAGATGACGTTCGTATGTACTCCAGCTGGGCCCAGTCAGATCATACACAGGACAGTTTTTGTATTTTTATTTTTAGATGTGAAGTTTTAGTGTTAGTTAAGTTTGTTTATGTTATACGTGCTCAGTGAAGAGGTGGGTTTCAGCCGTTCTGACGGTTGGGGGACGTTTCTTCCACCAAAATAGAAGTGTTGCTGCTGGTGTTTGATGTTTGAGGTGAGGCGGGTAAAGTGGGCTGTGCATGATGCTCTGAGAGAGCAATCTGTCACCTGTGGTCTGAATACTTGTGATATCCAAGGCAGAGCAGAGCTGTTTTTGGCTTTGCAGGCATGCAAAGAGTCAGATACAAGGGGCCACAGGAAGCCAGTGAGAGGTTCACAGTGGTAACGTTTGAATTTTGGTCTGTTGATGTACTGCTGCAGTAAATGCATAAACAGACATTTTTGAAATCCAGTCAAAACTGACTTAAATTCTTGTTCTTCTTTGATGTACCAATTACCTAAGACTTCTAGGTTTGGTCAGTGGGGGCAAACATGTAGAGAAGAGCTGTCATTGACTCAGTCTCATTTTGAAGTACATATAAAACATTCATATGAAATGGTTTTAAGTTAAAATATTACAAAAAAAGGAAAATTCAATTGCCACAGTGTACTTTTCTTTCTTCTTTCTTCTGACAGATGCACCATTGCTTGCATGCAGTACGGAAGTCATATTTCATTCTCAAAATACACACAATAGTCTTATGACATTTTCATGAAAGTATATCTCAGTTAATAAAAAATATAACAGTACTGAATATGACCTTCCCCTTAAAATGCATGAAGCACACTTGGATAAATACCAGTATTACAAAGCAACCTGATTGAAGGCTGTAAAATTATTTAGCAGTTCCAAACATTTCAAAGTAGCAGAGGTTAGAAAATTGCTGGGTCAAAAGGTCATTCTGGGGTATCTTGAGATTATTTTAAATGCTGCCAAGTATAAAGCATTTTGCTCTCCTCCCCCACACCCTTTTACATCAGACCGTATTCAAACACATTCAGAAATCATTTAGACAGCGTTCGTTTCTCACTGTTTTATGTAGTAGCTGTACTGACCTGTGTCACATTACTCACATTACTTATTACCAGAAGCCTGCTTTTCTTTTCCATGCATTTCATCCCTACCGCAAACAGATTTGTGAGTTGAAGTGGAAAACAAAAAGTGAGTAATGTTTACTAATATTGACCATTAAATAGTGTACATAGTGTATAGTTAGTTCTGTTGAATTAGCGTGATCATGCTACTGTTTATATTTTTTCTGTAAGATTGTCCTGCAGGTATCAAATATTGTACACTGTATCTAGAGCATATTTGCTTTTTTATATTCGTTTTCTATAATGTGTCTTGCAGTGAAGACAACATCTAAACACAGTAATTGAATTTCCTGTAAAATTTACAAATTACAATGTTAAGGCATAAAATCCTGCTCTATGACCAAGCTAACACAAATATAAGATGCAATACTGTGTAGAATTGTTTTTAATCCTCTGCTAGGATTATTGCTAAAATGACAACTTCCAATTCATTACTGAACACCCCTTGCTTGAACTGCACTGCCTTCATATGCATTTTTTTTTTACTTTTACCAGGAATGTGAAAATGTAACACAGTGAGCACAGATTAAGCATTTCTAAAGTGAACAGCAAAGCTAGATAAGCCATAATAGAAACATATAAAAAAATATATATTTAAAGCAGTGAACAAAAACATCTGTCATTTTTCACCACACTTATTCATATGTCCTTTCAAACGTTTACTAACAGGCTGTGACAGACTAGTAATCAGAATAGGTGAGAAAAACAGGACAAAAATTATTTTTCCCTTAAAGGAATTAAGAAGTGATTTTATGAATATTTGAATTAACAGCCTTTAAGGATTGCTGCGTGTTCTTATTAGAACAAGTA
Source organism: Brachypetersius gabonensis (assembly GCA_037577145.1). Classification (NCBI taxonomy): domain Eukaryota; kingdom Metazoa; phylum Chordata; class Actinopteri; order Characiformes; family Alestidae; genus Brachypetersius; species Brachypetersius gabonensis. Next base: position 13,093,419 of record JBBJLR010000018.1, read on the forward strand.
GAATGTGCTGATATCTTCAAATTGGCTCTACAAATTAAGGAACAGGCAAAAAAACCTATACTACACTTCCATACAACCATTGTTTTGATAGAAAATTTTACTTGCCTCTTAATTGAAGAACTGAGCAGATAATGAACTGAAAAAACCTTCAAAAGTTTGTTTTAAAAAAGGTTTGAAACACAAGTGTTACTAAAAGTCCATAATCATACATCACATCACTCCGAAATCAAGATAATGACTCTAGCGTACATGTGAAGACGGGGTGCGTTTGTTCTTGCCATTTTAGTGCTCTTCTGCTGAAGAAAAAACAGCATGTGAAATAGACGATAATCGAATGACTGACTGCAGTAGCAACTTTAGGTTAGTTTCAGATTACAAAAGTGAAGATCTTGGATAAACCCAAAAAGATACAACTTGGCAGAAGCTCCAGGGATGATGCTAGCTCTGATGGATGATAGATGAAGAAGCAATGATAGCTCCCAAACATCATGCACAGGTCAGAAACAAATACTGCCGTGTGCAATGAAAGATTTCACAAAATAATTTGAGCACATACATTTTTACATTTTCATGGTCTGTAACACGGCTTACCATAAAATTCAGAACCCAGTGCATGTGCAGGTTTAGGGGAGAAAAATGTAAGATCTTTTAAGGCCGCTTTGGTTACCCTTAAGTTCTTACAGTAACACTGTGCAACAATATTTTGTGTCCTAACAGTACACAGAAAAACATTAAGAAAGAATAGATATACAGAATAGAGAAAGAAAAAACAACATCAAGTGAAGGTCAGTCTGTATTTCCCCAGCAGTGTGTGCATCCTCCGAATAATGGAACACTGTATCTTCCTTCACTTCAGCACAGGACAGCAGAAACTGCACCATCTCTTTGATGTGAGAAACCACTCACTTCTCCACTCATCACTCTGCTACACTCTGCTACAGCCTGTAGGAACGTTTTGTTCTTGTTTACACAAACAGCACTCATGTAGTTTAAGAGCCGATTACCTTCAGATCCACCTTTCTCATAAAAGTTTCTTTAAGTTTCTTTTAAATAAAATTATTTAGCATGAATAATGCAAGTGCAAAGGGTGTACATCTGCAATGCTGGGCGGCTGTTACGTCCCAGGATAGATATTAATGAGACAGCAACTAGACACAGGTCAGGTTCAGTAAAAACAGCAACCAGTGTGAGTGACATAGAAGAATGGTTATCTACAAAGAGTCACAAATGCGTATATGCAAAAACAGAAGAGTGAAATTTACACGTAAAGGTTAAAAGAACAGAATCAACCTAATTCAGATGTTAATATCTTTATATCAAACAAAACCCTGTCTAACTACTCTGATGTAACTACAAAAATATAGTAAATAAATAATGTTACGTGCGAGATGCACAATGTGAATACATGATTAAAAAAAAGCATGCAATCATACATAGAGGAGAATGTAACTATATAACTGAATTAGTAATGGGAACCTTTCTACACAAGAATTACTGACCCGACCCAACCTGACAGAAACAACAAGGTGAAATGTTCACACATGTACCAAGTAGTTTTCAAAGCCAAAGCTTCACATGTATCTGTCACGGTCAGCCCCGTGAACCCATGATGGAAAAGAAGGTCTTGGGGCAGCCATGCCTTTGCTTAGACGTTTTATTCAAAAAACAAAACAGAAAACAAGAAACAAAACCTGGCACGGTGGCCGATACAGAAACTCAGGTATTTTCTTCACGTGGAAAACAGGCAGAAACTCTAAAGCAAACCCACATGAATTACTTCAACAATAACCCGACAAGGACTGAGACGTTAAGCAGAACTTAAATACAGAGACAAGGGAAACAAACAACCAATCAGAACACAAATACAGACATTAAGCGATCACCCTGAGCACTCAGGGCATTTCAAAAGAAGAGTCCCAAACACGAAAACACAAAAAAAACAGAGAAAATGCAGCTTCACCTGGTGGAGGCTGCCCAAACCGTGACAGTAACCTTTCTTTTCTGTTGAGCTGCTCAATCAGATCTTTTAAGCTTAGAAGGTCAGTCAATCACCTGCCTGGAGATCAGCCAGTCCTTGCAGAAACTAACAGAGAGTGAAAAGAGTTCTTCTCTATAGCGTATGTATTGCTGGGTTGGGTGTTGGCCAGTTATTACTTGACAGTTGTTGTATAGATGCTCT
>JBBJLR010000018.1:13095697-13115935 GCA_037577145.1 Brachypetersius gabonensis
TAATATTCCTCACAAACCAAATGGTATGTTTCTAGAAATATTACATTTGTTTATTTTTAAAACTTTTTACTACCAAAAAGACACAACGATAGAAAGTGGGGGTTTGACCCTGCTACTATGTGGTCATCAGGTTCACAGGAAAGTGTTTTACCTACCAGGCAACTACCACCCTGCTCTGTGCAGGTCAGTCAAGTGTTTCCACACCAAACTCATCCAACCATGTCTTTATGGACCTTGCTTTTGGCACTCTGGCACAGTCATGCTGGAATAGGGGCTTCAAGCTGTGTCCACAAAATTAAAAGCATGACATTGTCCAAAATGTCTTGGTATGCCAAAGCATCAAGATCACCCTTCACTGGAAGTACAGGACCTTGGCCAAAGTCTGTAGAAATAGGAAAAATATGCACTTGCCTTGTGTGTAGTTAGTAAATGTGCCTGGTATAAAATGCAGGAGATTTGTAAACCAGTATGTTTGTGTCAACACAGGTGTTTGTGCTGCTGTCAAATGTAGAACAAGTGAATATGAATCAGGAGCTGGAGAATGCTGCCCCATGTGTTTTACAGGTATGACATGTGATCTGTTTCACTGATCGTTAATTCACTGGTTGTAGATCAGCACTTCTGACAATGTAAAAAGCAGTTTGTAAACATTTATGTATATTTTAGGTCAATCTAAGCCACTCACATTTACACCTGTCAGTGCCTAGTAACACTGGATCTTTTTACTTAAATGAATATGAATAAATGTTTATATAGACTTCTGTAGACCTTTTTTTCGGTGCTGCTGTTTAGCTTACCTCATGCACATAGCTCAGATAGAATGTCATGAGGCAGGACTACTTATGAAAAGTTAGTGGGCCTTTTTCATTGTAACCTTACTTTACCACTGATTCCATGCATCTTTTGTCAGTAAATTTTCTTTTAGCTCCTAAATGTCTGTGTTTTTCAGCGACAGTGGTTCTCAGAGACTGTTCTGGGGATTCAAGTACAACATGCAGACCTTGCATCAGAGGAACATTCATGAGTGAACCCAATGGCCTTAAAAATTGTTTTGTGTGTAAAACCTGTGATGAGAGTATGCATCCTTCATTTTTGTCTCTCCTAACATTCTGAATGTGCACATGTATGTGATTTAAATATGAATGTTTTCTGATGTGACTTTATAGCACAAGGCCTTTATATTTTGCGTCCATGTACCACGATGAGTGATACTGTCTGTGAAGTCCTGGATGGATATCACTGTAAAGATTACTCACGTGGTGAATGCACTTTTCCAGTGAGGCACAGACAGTGTGAGCCAGGACAAAAAATAAAAACTCCAGGTGGGTTTTAATGTTTCATTAGATTCCCGACTCATTAACATTGTATTCTCAGCCAAAGCGCACCAGATTTTTCTCAAGCATGATTCATTCGTTTCCAGAACAGTTCAGGTAAAATGCATTAATTGAGCAAATACTGCAATGAACTAACTGATGAATAATAACAAAAACATATACTTGTTGCTCTGAGTAGGAAAATATGAATTAAAAAATTGCTTTTAGGTTGGTAAATAAGCATTTATGCTTATTATGCACCTTTGCTTTAGTATTTGTGTTTATTTACAGGGACCAAAAGCTCAGATACTGTGTGTGAGACCTGTCCACCAGGATTTTATTCTACACTGGGTGTAAACTGCACCAAATGGACTGAGTAAGTTAAACGCTTTTTAAATAAGCCCTTTTTTGTTTCCCATCAATGTCTTTTCACTCTATTTTGCATTTTGTAAACAGTCTTCAATCTTTTTTTAAAGCTGTTCAGCCAAGAATGAGAGGGAGAGTAAAGAAGGCAGTTCTGTGGAGGATGTTCAGTGCAAACTAACATCAAGGGAAAGACATGGTTTCATAGGAGTCGGAGTTTCATGCCTTTTATGTATAGCAGTTTTGTTTGTGAAACATAAAACAAATCCTGTGGCATCAGAAAAACATAATGGTGAGCATTTCAAGATCATCTTTGATTACAACAACTGAAAGGGGGATGTAAAATAAAATGTGTGGCTTCACATTGTACCACAGTGTGATTTTCTAGTATAGCACTGACCAACTAAAAGATTGAAAGGTTGTAAAACAAGCTTTATGTGTGTAAACCTGTCTTTCTCTTGGAGTACAAACATTTCATTTTAAATAAGTACTGTTCTCCACCTGTCCTTAAAGATCTTTGCCAGGCAATGCAGATGTGCAAGTTAGGCAGGGTGTGGTATAGTTTGTGCAAAAACATCTGTGTGCTCGGACTTTGAGTTTAGTCTAAATCCTGTATGATAAGAACTGTACTGTAGTAAGTGCATGTTTAATAGAAAGCTTTAACACAACAAACCTTTCATTTGCTTTGCAGATAATCACACAGACAAGCCATTAACAGTAAGTGATGATTTACTCAAAACATTTATCTGTTGAAAAAGTCCTGAATGTTCCTAGTTTTGTCAAAAGCAGGTGCAATAATTGATTTTTTGTTGAAAAGATCTGGTTTCTTATTATTAGTAGTGTTGTTAGTATTATAATTTCTTCTCTTAACACAAACATTTTTATCAATAATTAACACTTGGTCCTTCATCAGTCTGTAACGAGCTTCAAAGATGGTCTGCAGCTGTGTCTGAAATTTACACTGACCATTTCACAATGTAACTGCTGCTTTATATCTACTAACCAGCCAATAGGAATGCAAGATAAAATGTCATGTGATAATGTAAGACAGATGGATGATGCATGATTTTATTATTGTCTGCATTGATCAACAATCATGTACAAATGTTTATTAAATGCAAGTCTCACTGTGTGGACAGGAATAAACTTGCAAGATCGCTGAAATCTCCCAATTTGTAGGTTTTTTGGAAGGTCACAATTCTGCAGATTTTAGAGTTTCTTAGGCTTAACACTTTGGCTCCAGCAAATGAGTAGCACAGTGGTTAATGGATGAGTTAATTAAGTTCGCTAAATTTAAGAGATCACTGAAGCAGTGCTGTGAGTTACACATAACCGATCTGGACACATAACTGATGGGTGTTTTATAAAGAATCTGCTTAAAAATGAATGCAGTGTGTAAGAGTAATGCCTCTCTGTTTATGTCTGCTGTTGATTGTGTTTTCTTACAGAATCCAATAGAAGAAACAGAACCTCAGTTTTCATTAAATCTACCGTAAGAGAGAATCTGTCTGCTTTCTTATGAATGAAACATGAATGCCAGACAGCTGAAACCTTTGAAATTGCATTCCTTTTTTCTAGAGAAGAAAACAATGAACGGGAAGTAATGCAGCCTTCAAGTGGACAGCAGGTTTAAGACTGTGTCGTTCTAAAGAGGAGTTCATTTGTGCCTGCAGATCTCACTGGGGGTCACAGGAGATGGTTGCTTACATTAAAACAAGTCCATCTTGTTATGCAAGTTACCAGCCTAAAATAATAAGATGCTTCTTCTTTGCATGGAGGCGGATTTTCATTAACAGGCCTGAGCTCCGGACAGAAACTCATGGAGACACAGGAGAACATTCATGCAGAAACAGGGCCTGCGTCAGAGTGGATCTACCGGACTGGCATCTAACTGACTATAGGGGGGCACTATTGATCGTGAACTATATTCATATGAGCTACAATAGAGTGTGTAGGGAGGCGTGGTGATTCGCTAGGGGGGGCAATGCCTTCGAATAACCCCCCTTGACACCAGCAGAACATTCAAACTTCACACAGAATGGACTTTGGGCGCCATAAACTGAACCCTCAACCATCTCCCCGCAGTACTGACTTCTACACCACCGTGTCGCCCAGTACAAACATTTGTGGTTACTAAAACTTCGTTTCTGAATTTTCTAATGACGTTGTATGAAAAACAGCATTAACAATTAAAAAATGTGACAAAATGAATTTTGGGGTGACATTACATTAATAGTATTACAGTAATAGTAATTCACTGTAATTACTGTACACACTATAAAAATGATTAATGAGAATTTTTTTTCTATGATTTATATTTTGCTATTTGAGGTATGTTTTGCACTTTTTATAAACTGCATTTTTCTGTTTTTCTCCAACCTACTCAAATAATATTTGACTTTACTGATACAGTGTGAAACATCACAATTTACCATTTCTGTAGCTCAGGGGTCACCAGCCAGGATGCCCACAAGGACCACATGTGTCGCCCACTGACAACTCGCCAGTGAGCAGTGTCAAAAATTAAATTGTATCCTTTTGCTATTCTTCTTTAATCACGTTTGTATTTACATAGGTTTGAAAATGACGAAAAAAATTTTTATTACATTTTAAAATTTGTTATTTAAGAAGAGTGTATCAAACTGGTAACCCTTTGTGGCTCAGTACCTGTGAAGCAGCTCTCCGTTTCCAACGCTATTTTCACAAAATAACATTTCTGTCAGATTCCTTAGATATCGAAGAACACTATTAAAACTGTTTACTGTAAAGTTTATGATCCCAGTGATTGTTACAGAAAACTTCTTGTATGAACTGTTTTTATGAATAATCTTTGTACTTTTATAAATAAAGCTTTGTAAGTTTTTCTGCATGTACTTTGTGGTTTGTTTATCCATCGGGGCGCTGGTGAGGGTCTGGTGAATGCGCAGCTTTCGTTTTCCTTTACTACTTGGTAAAGTGCTTTCAAAATAAATGTTCCCGTTCAGTCTGCATTATTTATCTGTTAATCCACATTTTCGTTGGCCGGTGAAATGCAGCATTCCTAAGAAAAGTAGGGTATTTAAATGATCGTTTTCCATGTTGGCTGAAGAAGATGGACGAGAAACAACACCAGCAGGAAGCAACAATTTTATGTTAAGGCTTTTATGTCCGGCTTCCCAACCGGAAAAGTTATAAGCACATCCCTGCATGTAAGTGTTTTCATATTTGATAAGCAGAGTGTGTGATGTGTTGAGAGACTTGCCTTATACCGAGTATATTAAAAGTAAACTCTATAAAGTGTAAAAAGTTTTCTTCTAGAAAACTTTATAAAGTGTGAAGTATGAAGAGAACCGCTATACGAATTTTGCCCGAACAATACTTCACTTTAAAGCTCATTTCTTTTCATAATATAAATTAATACGTGAAGAAACTTACTGATCTTTAGCGATGTTTCTTTTGGAGACTCGGTGTAAGAGGGTCACTTTAGAAGCCACTCTGTGGTTCATCCTTGACGGACTCCTGTAACGGCAGTTCTGAACACACACACTTGATGTGGCTTAGAACCCATCCTATTTCAGCCAATGAGTCACAACCCCTCACAGAAAAAAAAATCTACACCATCACACAGGCCTTTCTGAAAGGGTCCTGTAGAAATATGCAAATATGACATGGGAGATTAGTGCTGTACGTTTGGAAGGCATTTGCTTTTAATAAAAATATAAGTAAGCACCTCTACAGCAATGTCAGTGTTACACTGCTACTAGTTACACTAATGTTCCCGCCATTGTGTTGCACTATTTTTTATTGTCTACCTTTGTTTTTTATATTGTCTAATTATCTTATATTCTTTCTTGTTGCCCTGAGCATGCTAATGACACAATCATTTCCTTCAGAATAAATAAAGTTGTTTCTTATTAATTGAATTAAACTTCCTCACGTATTGAGGAAATGATGCAAACATTTATGTACTGTAGTAAAATAGAGGACTATGAACTAATTTGTCTTTAACCAACCAGATAAATCAGCTTTTTCAAAGGTCAGTTTGGCACAGGAGGTAAGAGTAATTCCTGGCTTAGCCTGTTAAATCAGACCTTTCAAGCCAATAACATAAGACCTTGACCTCAGTGGAGCTTGTTCTTATCTTAAGGCAGTTTGAGTTTCAGTTTGCTTTGTTTAAACTTAAACTATATGGATAAAAGTATTGGGAAACAGTTGTTTATTAAGGGTTTGACCCTTACATCCACTGAAGTGCAGTCTTACGATCTCATCATACCAAGACATTTTAGACAATGCCATGCTTCAAACTTTGAGGACACTGTTTGGGAAAAACCTTTTCTATTCTGACATGACTGTGCTCCAGAGCACAAAGCAATGACCATAAAGACTTGAATGGGTTGGATGCATTTGGTGTGAAAGAACTTGACTGGCCACACAGAGCCCTGACCTCAACCCCATTCAACACTTTTGGAATGAACTGGAATGGAGATTGTAAGCCAGGGCTTCTTGTCCAAGATCAGTGCCATACCTCATAAATGCTCTTGAGTAATGGTTCTCAACCTTTTCAACATTAAGGCCCATCTATCTATCACAGCATGTTGCCAAGGGCCACGTAAAATGATTTTAAATAACCAATTGCAGACCAATGGCCTCTCTCGATTTTACATTCACAGCCCAATCAAAAGCCTTCACGGCCGATCAGCGGTCCACAGTTGAGAAACCTGTCTCTAGAGAATGAATGGGCACATATTCCCAGAGAAACTCTCCAAAATCTTGTGGCAAGCTATACTTTTGCTGAATGGTGAACACAGAATGCGGTTCTCATCACACAATGAACGTTAAGAATAGTAGTTAGTTTGAATTGACTTATGACTTTTTTGTAATGCATGGACATACTGATGGTTAGAAACCATTTTTTTACAGAGGAATGTTTGTATTGCTAGAGCTTACTTTAACGTTTTCTGTTAGAGATCCTTTCAAATGTTAATATCATTGCTTTTGCAGCTGCTGTACAACTTTAAGATGTCTTTTATGCTTAACACACACCTATGTTCTTTGTAATACACTCCCATATACACATATTAAGGCTGTTTTTCTTCCCCATTTCTTATGCAGTTGGTTCAGTTGTGCAGAAATTTGAAAAAGAACAAATGCATTTTTTTCACTGAGAAGCACAGACGGCCATTTCTGAGTTCTGGCCACTCCTCATATAGTTCTCCAGTCTGGCTACCTACACACCATCACCACAAACATGTCAGGAACCTTTTACTTTGATGATTATATGATCAACCTCAATACATTAATAATCTACAATCATATTAAGTAACGCAAAGATCTCAGCACTATTGTCTACAAGAGCATCTTCCTAAAACACGAATGTGAAAATGTAAGACTTTGCTACCCTCTTGTGGACTACGCAGTACTGGACAAAAGAATTTAAAATACAGTACATTATTAATTATCTGATTTTTTTTATCACATAGCCCCTTAATGTCCGTGCCTGTCGCGTCAGACAGAGACTTAACAGAAAAATCTTATTTTAGTATGATGAGCTGCAGGCTGCATAGTTCCAAATCTGTGTATAACTGGTTCAACAGACTCGATAGAACACCTGGACACTTTGGCCAACCATTAAAAGACATTATTTCAATCTGAGATTTGAAAAGCACGTTAAACTGCAGAAATAGGCACAAGAATCTGGTGCAAATCCTCCCTTGAAAGCACTGGTGCTCTTATTTGGGCAAGAGGACGTGTGACCAAGGATCAGAAAAGACATGCGGCTAATATGGATTATATCTGCAGTCCAATCTTTTGTCTGGCTCCAAACACTGGAAATAAATTACACGCTAGCAAATTGAAATCTTCATTTTTTATTACAATCTTTGGCAAAGAGCTAAAATGTCCTCTTGTCGTTACATATTTTTCCACATTATTTTGTCTTTTGTTTGTCACACTCTCCAGTTTAGGGGTCTCTGCTATAGCATTGTTTTGATTCGTGGAATATCTCAGAAACAGGCTGAAAATAAATTGTACACTCAATGTTTTTTCTTTCCAAGTATACTGTGATACATAAACTGTTGTACATAGAAGTGTTCATAATTATTTTCTTTTCTTTATTATAATATTTATTAACGTACTCAAGATATTGGAATGCTGCATCTACCAACAGATCCTTCCAAAACGTTACCTGCACACCACTCCTTTGTGGTAATACAAGTGCTTTTATCTTTGATAAGATGGATTTTACAAAATAATACAAGAAATGTTACAATAGTTTTGCTTTGGTAAAGGTAGGAACTATCAGAAGAAGCGCGTGTACAAGTAGAACCTTAATGTGTGTTACACCAGCTGCATGATCAGTATTTGTTTAAATAACCTGTTAAAAGTCGAGTTAAATAATAAAGAATAACACGTAAGTTACTGTTTTTCGTGTTTTGTGTGAAGCGTGATGTACATGCGCGCTTTTGCAGTCGTGTTTGAGTTCTTAAGAGCATTCGTGACGAGTGAGCTGGCCGGTTAGCTTGACGGTGTGGTGAAATACATACACTAAATGGACAAAAGTATTGGGACACCTTTGTTCGAGAACAAAATATTCTCTGTAATGCAAACATTCGGTTTCTAACATCAGTATTTCCGTGCACTACAATAAAGTAAAAAGTCAATTGAAACTCACGGTGTGCTGACGCCTGCGATCTTTATACAGCATACGGACAAACGTATTGGGACACCTGGCAAAAAAAACAGGGACATTAATGACACTGCATTCAAACACATAGACTTTAATATGGAGTTGGCCACCCACTGCAGATATAACAGCTTCCACTCTTGTTGGAGGGCTTTTCACAAGATTTTGGAGAGTTTCTGTGGGAACTTGTGCCCATTCTTTCTGTTCAGCATGTTGGACAAGAAGGCCTGGCTCATTCCAAAGGTGTTCAACGGGGTTGTGGTCAGGGCTCTGTGCAGCCAATCAATTTCTCCCTTTTTTTCATAGGTGATGGATGAAGAGGATGACTGTCCAGAGTTGGTTCCTATTGAAGAAAAGCCCACAGCATCTGTAACCCAAATACCTGTGACCATCATCACAGGATACCTGGGTCAGTTTGTAATTCTTAACAATATTTTACAGTATTCTTCCCACAACTGTAGATTCTTAACTTTAGAACAGGAAGCACATTAATAATGGAAATTTAGACTGATCTCAGTGGTGCATGGAACAGACTAGTTATTGCTTCTGCATACTTAGAGGCTATAAGTGACATTTTCAAGTCAGGTTTTACCTGATCATGTCAGGCTTCACAGTGCTGTCCACAGTAAGTGGACTTTTTGTAAGCCTCCAAGTCTGCAGTTGAGATAGGTATGGTTTTTAAAGTAAAGTAAGGTAAAGTGGCCCCTATAGTAACACGTTTGGGAGGTAGTAGCCTAGTGGGTAAAACACTAGCCTGTGAACCTGTTGACCACAACGTCGGAGGTTCAACCCCCCACTTTCTGCCACTGAGTCCTTGAGCAACACACTTAACCCTCAGTTGCTTCAGTGGGGACTGTCCCTGTAACTAATGATTTTAAGTCGCTCTGGATAAGATCGTCAGGCAAATGCCCCCTTTACCCTTTAGATGTAAGCACAGCACACCGCACTGTGTGAACAATGTGAAATTCTTTCTCCAGATTTAACCCTGGGGCGCAGTGTGTGGGGGTGGTACCTTGCTCAAGGGTACCTCAGTGGTGCCACAAGCAGTCCTGTGATTCCAACCCACAATTGCAGGGGTAACTCCCTAACCATTAGGCCACCAGCTGCCCAAGCTGTAGATATGTAGATTACATGCAGATATGTACAGCAGTTAATGTTGTTCAGTTTTGTGCATATAATTTCAGCTGCTCCAAAATACCGTTAAGACTGTTTAATGCTCAGGGCCAAAGTCAGTGATGACCACACCCAAGAGATGACTAGAACAGTTTCACCAGGTAGTTCTTGTAATGTACAGTATTTGTTTTGTTGCAAATAATTTTTAAAACTGAAAATATTTGGTTCAACCTGAGATTCTAATTTAAATGGTTTTGTTTAATACTACACTGACATTTAAATGTGTTCACTACAGGTGCAGGGAAGACGACGCTTTTGAACTACATACTGACAGAGCAGCATAACAAAAGGATAGCTGTCATCCTCAATGAATTTGGTGAAGGCAAGTTATCTAACAGAACTATAAACAAGTAGTGCATTTGTACAATGTGGGAGGGAAATTCAGGGTACAGTGCATAAGTGCATTATGGTCTGGTGATTTTGATCTTTAGTCAAAGTGTTCTAGTCTTCTATCATGTCTGATGAACCAGTTACACATAGACATGTACCTATGTACTCTACAGCTATCATCTTAAAATGAGGTTTTTCTACTCAGACTTGAAGCACAAAAATAGTGTAAGAAAGGGCCAAAGCAAACATGACTTCAAAAGACTTTTAAGTCTGTATCTGACACGATTGGCACTGGCATAGGATCTGTAATCAAGGATCAGAAAATAAATTATCCATTTGACTTATTTTTGTCCACAAGAGGGCAGCAGAGTTCTCATTTTTCACATCAGTCTTTGAGACTTCAAGGCCTGCTCTTGTAGACCATCGTGTAGATCTTTGAAATACTTAAAATGATTGTGTGTTATTAATGTATTGAGTGTGATCATATAATCATTTAAGTTAAAAAAAATAAATAAAAACAGATTCCTGACTTGTGTATGTGGTTTTGGCGTGTAGGTAGTGCCCTGGAGAAATCCCTGGCTGTGAGCCAGGCTGGAGAACTTTATGAGGAGTGGCTGGAACTCAGGAATGGCTGTCTGTGCTGCTCAGTGAAGTATGACCCCCTTGTCCAGGTCCAGATATGAGTCACAAAAAAGTACTCTAGTATAGCTTTAGCATCCACTAGTACTTATTCTGTTTTAACTTTCTACATAAGGGTGGACTATGGATTATGCATATACACGGACTTGTGGTTCCTGGGGTCTGTGTTAAGAACATTTATTTTAGTGTACCGTCAACAGCTCATCTCACCTAACAAAGCACCTAAATCTTACTCACAGTTTTACAAAAGAGTACTCTAAATTGACATAAGATGCAATTTTCATACATAATTAACAGATATTTGTTTTGGGCTCTGTGTTCAGGGATAATGGATTGAAAGCAATTGAAAATCTAATGGAAAAGAAAGGAAAGTTTGACTATATTCTCCTTGAAACAACTGGACTGGCAGATCCAGGTAATTTACTTTTCTTTTTTTTTTTACCTTGTTATTGTCATTTGTTTTTTAACACCAGATTTGTGTTTCATCCAAAGGAGCTACATCTCTTGGTCTTTTTGCCTCCTGGCTCTCTCATTGGCTGTTGCTTGAATTGCTTGATTCCGTAGCTAACCATCAGACAACAATCATCATCAGTTATGGGATCAAGCTATTCAATCCACAGCCAATGAGAGAGTCAGGAGGCAAAAAGACCAAGAGACGTGTGTGAAAGCCAACTGTCTCATGGAGTGTTGAGACAAACAAGCTCATTACTGGAAATATGTAAACAAGAGCCGTCATAATGTTGATAATCCTTACACACTGAGCCCACACAACATCAGCTACCAGTCTGTTGTAAAATTTCTTCCACTACCACTGTGATATCAGCATGTTTCACCACCATATTTATCCCCAGCTTGCATTTTTGCTGTGTTTCTTATGCAGAATAGCTAAAACTCACCGTGGAGCTGAAATTGTGTGATACCTTTATTTTATTTTCCTCAGTGTGTTCCCTCATAACAATAAATTGTATGAAAAACTGAAATTTGATATGATGCATTCCATTTTCAAAGTTGTGTAGTGTACGCCCAGCTAAAATTGTAAATGTTTGTGTTTTTGTGCATTTGTCTGATTAAGTCTTAAATAAAAAATGTTTATAGCTGCACTGCACCAAACAGAGGCTGCTTGTGTGCTGAGAGGAAAGCAAACCCCAGCCCACCTGACAGTTTGCAATTTGATGACATATAAATCAATAGGGAAGTCATGGAGGGCAGCACCTCTGCCATACAGACTCAGCAGATGATTGACAGGCGACAGGGACCAACGTCTAGCTAGGTTCAGCAAACAGTTTAGCATATGTGGCAGAGTGACAGAGTGCTCTCAGGCTAGGTCTTCTTTCATTGCAGTGGCTTGTCATTGGCTGAGACAGGCCTGTCAATCTGTGGTGATCTCATGAGAATTAAGCCCCTCCCCTTTCCAAAAGTGTGTTTGTAGCTTAAATGGGCTATACATCCAATGTCTTTTAAGAACATTCCTTTCATTAATTACCTATCAAATATTTACAGTGCTTTCTTATTCTACCCTGACAGCCTGACAAAAGTCCATTATGTGAACAAGATAGGCCCACATTGTCACATGAATCTGTAAAATAACTTAAACCAGAAAAGTTGAATAGCGTGAAAACAAGCAAAACGGAGCTTGTAGTTGAAAAAGTCAAACCACCCGTGAAATTCGGTAATGCATTTTAAAGTACACAGCAAGTCTTTCCTTCTACTATCACATTGCAAAAATGATTTTTATTTTGCTTTTTTCCTATTTTACTTTTACATGACCTACAGTGACATCTCAGTATACCATCATAATGTGCTAAGTGCAGTAGTCATATTTAAATTATTTTGGTTTCGCTGTCTCAACATTAGGAGCCGTTGCCTCTATGTTCTGGGTTGATGCTGAACTGGGCAGTGATCTTTATCTAGACGGTAAGAATTTTATGTTACAAACCAAGTTCAAAGTGATTACTTGTTGGGTCTAATATCTCTGGAAAACTGAGAGAAAGATAGTAACAATGTTTGCTCATATTATCTATCACAGTATTGTTAATATTTTTGGTTTTGTTGATCTATCTGTACATGTAGACATATATACACAAGTCACATAAGTATGAATTTGTGTTCTTAAATTATACTTAAAGTAACATCTACTGTCTATCACTATAAGAAAAATTACATTTTGCACCAGAGTTTTCATTTCTGTTTCAGGCATTATTACTGTTATTGATGCAAAGTATGGATTGGAGGTGAGTGAAGTAACTTTTATAGAAGTGTTTATTATTTTGGGGATATTGTAAATAGATGTCACATTTTGACATGTTCAATGTATGATAACCTAGTCAAAAATATCACAGTTTAATGGTGTCACAGTAATAAAATTAAAGTATTAATGCAGAGTTCGCTGTAGTATGTGCTTCACCTACACATAATGAAATCTCTATGTTCTTTTTCATTATACCAATATTAGCCAACTGAAAACACAATTGCACACAAAAATGCACCTAGTTTGGTTCAAAATGAGTTGCTAAGCAGTTTTTTACAAAATTGTTCTTTTCTTTATGGTCAAAATATGTTGATTTATTTCATGCCAGATTTTAAGTGTGATAATTAAGAAGAACTGTATGATGAGAAATGTAATGCCTATTCCAAAGTTATTGGGAGAGAATCAGAGGTGGCTCAAATAGGTTAAGAACCGCTAGTTTGGGGAACACACTGGAAAATAAAGTGCAGATGGTATATATTGATACAATATAATTGATATTTTTGGAAAGTCTCAGGTGAGGTAACTGTATGATCATACACAGTGATATAATAACTTGCTTAATTGTAAAAAAAAAATGTATCTAGCTTAAAACATGGTGCACCATTATTAATCTAATAAACAATAATGAGGGAATCAGAAAACATAATTAGCGACTTGTGTTGATTCTCGCCTTTTGATCGTGTGAGAAACCTTATTAACAGGGATTGGTTAATAATGCTGTTACACAGTTGTTGGCGAAACGCACCTCTTTGAGTTAAGCCAGTTTTGTAAGATGACCTATCGGCATTACTTTACTCCTATTACCGCTCTTTGTCTTGAAGTTGTGAAGTTGCCGTTCTTCTGCACCCCTCCCCAAACCTAGCTTCCTCCACTGCAGTGTTTGAGAAGGACAGTGATAGTGACACCTGGATAATAGGGCATCATTTAAAGGGTGTCAGGCCTAGCAGGTCGCCCTCGTTTATGGTCCTGGTGGCACCTCGGTCTGTTCAGACCCTCTGGGGAGCAGAGGAGAGGGAGGGGCTGATAGAAACTGCAGGAATTGTGGGAATCCGTGCAGATCACTCTAATGGGCCTGTCACCTCTGCGCCCCTCGCACACTGAAGCCTGATGTGCTCATCAGAAGGAGTGAGGTGTTTATGTGCGTGAGTGCATGCGCATGTGTTCATGGCGGGATGGGGGTCAAATGAGACCTGATCTCCTCCTGATCCCTTCAGGGTTGTCTGGCCTGGACATTTTCTGGATTTTATTTCATTACTGTCATAGAGACTGACTGCTTGTGTCCAGCGTTCGATGGACAGTCATGATGGGTCTCAAAAATGACACAGGCCTGTTCCCCGTGGTCACTGTTGTTACAGATTTAACAAAGTCAATGAAACATTCCCCTTTTTTCCGATACATGCTCTACCAGCCTGAGAGAAAAACTGGAATAGATTATATTTTCAATAAGCAAACTGTTTAGAAGTGATCAGAGTTTGGTGATTGGATTCCAGCACCAAGATTGTACCATTTCCTTCTCATTTCAGAATTGTCACTTTCTTTTCTTTGATGGATTGGACATTTGTCAGGGCTGAAATGTCCCAGAGTTTTTATCCAAATTCATTCCTAAGAGTGTGAAAGGGCCTGAAGTAGTACAGACAACATATTTCAATATTACGATATTACTGGGTTAAACAAAAATTATCTTTTCAATGAACCAGGTTTAAAAGCACCAATTTTATGTATTTTTGTCCTTTTAAAGGCTTTCTAGTTTGCCGTTATTAAAAAGTATTTTGTGTCATTAAAAAACTTGCACGGTTTCTTACTGTTTGGTTAAGTCCACTTTCATTGTTTGACCTTTAAAAACACCAATGGGTAGGTTGCTTGATTACTAATACTGACAATATTTTTTGTGGTAACACTTTGTTTTTCTTCTTCATAATGTTTAGTTCTATGAGTCTCTTTCTTAAGTAATTTGAACAGGTGTTATTGTGTTAATATTAGTATACATGTACAAAACATTTTAAAAGCAGTCAACATTTGAACTTAACTTTGTCCTTTTTTATTTTGCAGCATCTGACCGAAGAGAAACCTGATGGCCTCATCAATGAAGCTGCAAGGTAAAGTATCATTTTATCTTTGATTAGAACAGGAATAATGTTATGTAGTAGAATTTTCACCTCCTGTACTTCATATCAGAAGAAAAAACACAGGCCAGCTGGCTGGTTTTGAGCGGTGCCAGTTTATTGAGCCGAAGCTGTGAGGAGATGCTGTTGTGTAGGTCTTGTCTAAGAAAAATTCAGAATTTTTGTAGGCCTTCCCCACAACCTCTTGACTTTATATTGACTTTTCATCCATTAATGTTTGTCCAGTGATCGTTCGTGATGTTCGTCCAGTAATAATTTGAGTATTTTTAAAAGCTGTATTACTTTTGATGACGTGCAAAAATATCTACCTCATCTGTTATTGATATTTCACATTTAACTATGATATTGATGTTCAAACATAATTACATTTCTGGCAAAGACCTTAATGCAAAATATAGTTTTCAATGATAATTTTCTTTACTGAAGGAAAAAAAGTTATCCAGCTGTCCAACTCGACGTTGCCCTTAGTGGAAAAACAGATGCACGCTAAGTTACTCAATTAAACAGATTTAGTTGATAATTGGGGACAATTAGACAAGACACTCCCGGGTTTGATTACTACCAGTCCTGTTGAATCGAAACATTACCAAATACAACATTTCTTTCAGTGTGGAGGAGGCTGAAAGGTCATAACAAGTGTACTCTATCAAAAGCTGAGACCCGTTTTCTCTTAATGAGGAAAACTCGAAACAGTAATGAACTTCCCTAAAGTGACCAGCGTCCTGGAATTCCTCCAACAGTAGAGACAACTCATGGGAAATCACAAATGAGCCCAGATAAGCGTCTAAGGAAGTGCCTCATTTGCCCATTGTTCATGATTTTACAATAAGAAAGACACTGGGCAAAATAGTATCCATGGGAGAATTCTAATTCACTTCTGTCCAAGAGGGACATGTACTCTAAACACCTTCATGACCTCCAAGTCTTTTGGAATAATGTTGATGAGTCGAAGACAGGGGTCTCATTTCTCCTAAACTGTGGATACAAGGAATGTTCTTTCTTCCTGGAAAACGAGAATGCAAACAGTAACTTTTAAATCATTCTTAAATATCTACTCTTCTTTCAAACACATGGCAATGGTGGGAAATTCAGAATACAGAGTTTTTGTCTCTTCCTAATTCAACAAATTTCCTCATGCCTTTATCACCAGCAAGAACTCTGACTAGACTTACCCTTCTAAGTTAAGGAGGATCAAAATAATCACCTTAATTATTTTTTTTTAAACTGAATCTATTTGTAACTGAATAAGATATTTAACAATTTATAACAGAGGGTGTAGGTATTTGCTAGCTTGAAAAGTTTCCACTAGAAGTCTAATGCTATTGAGGTATTTAAGGTACCATGTCAAGAAATGTCTTGGATTCTTGCACATTTTGACAAGTCTGCATTGAGTAATACACTAGTGATGTCATTTGTTCATTTAAGGCTTTCTTTTCGAAGCTGGTTTGATGAGTAACCAAATGTCAAACCATATTTCTCTTTAATCTCTCATATGACTGGTTACTGGTTTTCTTAAGCATTTAACTACAGAGCTGTTTCTGTTTCTGAGCCCCCCACCTTACCTGCTGTAGCTGGGTGGTAGTGAAGTTGTAGGAAGTTTCTATGGCATGCTGGAATGTTCCCAAGTGTCTGAGACTGTTGTTGTTGCCTCTGTTCTCTGTTTATGTTTTCCCACTGAACAAAATGGTGCTACCTTTTGAGCATGGCTTGTGTTATGCCACCCACACACTGTAAAACAACAGAGAAGGAACGGATGTAGGACATCAAAGAGCTGGTTTACTCTCCTAGACAAACACACATACACTCTCTTCTGGACACATTAGTGGATAGGGTATAGAACAACACAATAAAGAGTATGAAAAACGATATAGCTTAGATCTTCGTTGCATTGATCTGTATCTTGTTTACTCTTGCTCTCTCCCTCTCACTCATTCACTGACTCTTCCTTACAATATGTTAAAAGACAACAGTACTTGTCCTTTGTCCTCTAATCTTTAAACGCTTGATAATAAGCTCACACTCAAGACACACAAACACTCAAAAAGGATATTGGTTTTGAGCCATGTGTGCTCATGTTGGTCTTTCTCTCTTTCAGGCAGATAGCCCTTGCAGATCTCACCATTATAAATAAGACTGATCTGGTGAACGAGGATGAGCTTTGTCAGCTCCGAGAAAATGTCAGGTACACGGTCACGGCCTCACCCCTCAAAAAACCCTCAATAAATTATATCATATTTTATGTACATTTTATGTCCTGTCTGTTTCCATGTCTTCAGAATTGAGAATTGTTACAAAACTAAAACATGTATATTGTTATATTGTATTCAAAAGCCTTTTTTGAAGTGTAACATGGCTGCTTGTTGAATTTTCTTCTTCCTCCTATCCAGGTGCATTAACGGCCTTGTCAAAATTTTGGAAACACAGAGATCCAGGCGAGTTTCTTCTGCAAGTTTACCAGTGGCATTTGTGTGTGCGTGCGTGCGTGCGTGCGTGCGTGTGTATGCGTGTGTCTGTGGATACAATAATTGTTTTCATCCCCACCAGTCATTAAAAGAACACTTACACACAGTTTTCTGTTCTGGTAAGAAAAATGAAACGCATCAAGCGAGATATTACACAAGGACCTTTGTCCATTTGTCTCTGCTGCCTTTACTTGTTCCGCTGGCAGAGCTGACCCTGACTTCACAGCCGAGCAATCATTGTTCTATTAGAGGGAGTAGCACGATTATTATTTTATTCATCTTTTCAATCCATGAACATATTCTGAAACAAGTTGGAGGCTGTTTTCAGCATCCTTTGCTCACTATGGGCTTATTTTTAAACAGGTTGTCATCATTTAATTGACATAAAAATAACCTGACATTTCCTCTTGCAGGGTTGATTTGTCTCAGGTCTTAGATCTTCATTCCTTCGACACAAAAGATGGTGTAAGGTATGGTATTGGTTAACCAAAAATGTGAGCAAGAGTCGATCAAAATGTGAGCAAGAGCGTGGTCTCTATTTAACTTGTGACAGCCTGCAGTACTGTAGGCGAAGTTGTCATGTATCCAAAATACTTTATGATATACAGTGATCAGGAGTCGCAGATTCAGTCACACGCCTTTTTTTTTTTGAGAACCACAGTAACGCGGGCAGTGCAAATATCCTCCCTTTTTCTGCTTTTTTGTGGCAATAAATATATTTCTTCACACAAGGGGACCCGTTCACCTCGTCGCGGTGTCCCAATAATTTTGTTCCACGACCTTCAGAGTTGCATATCTCGGCAGGAAAAGCACTCAAACTCTACTGTTCGGTAGATCTCCAGGAGACCTTTCCAACGAGCCCTCATTTGTATTTTTAGCCTGGGTAGTTTTATTCTCTGAAAACACAGTGGTGTCGCAATACTTCAGAGTGCGTCCGAGTACTATCCTCTGCATTTTGTTTTGCTTTGTTGTGGCAATATAAAATTGTTCACGCATTTTAGTGCTAAATGATTTGTAATTTTGTTACATGAAAATTACCGTAAAATTAGATACATTTCCATAAAACAAATTGAGGTTTGAATGTAGCCAATTTGAGAGTTATTCATTTCTCCAAAGGAAGTGTGCTTGCATGAATTACAGCACTGTATATACAGGGGTAACATCAGTGTTTTACAATCTAGCACAGCATACATTTGAGACAGCAGTTCAGTGCACTCTGTACAGTACGGATATGGGTTTACCTTCACATTTTTAAGGGTAATGTATTAAGCTGAGTTTAAAATAAAATTAAAGTGTTTTGGGGTCATATTTAGAAATAGGAATTTTAGGCATTTTTAACAGAATGTTGGGGGTTTACTATATATATAAATATAAATCTCAAAGTGGATTATAATACCACCATTTCAGAGTATTGCATTTTGTAGAATTTTGCACATGTCGGATCATTCATCTGAAATGTGCATGTCAGTATGTAATTGCAAAAAAAATTTTAATAAAAAAAAAATAATTGGTTGTGGGTTTGCATATTGGATCCTCTGGAAAATGAGCATTACAGTCACAAAACATGCAGCATTAAATAATACTACCTACTAAAGCTTTAAATCATACATAAATTGTGTGTACTGTTACGAAAGGCACATACGCTCTAACAGGCACTAAAAGATGATCAGTCTGGCTCAAACACTGATATGCAGATGCAGTAGTTCAGCTTGCATTATCAACAACAATGGCAAACTTTGGGAGCAAAAGATAGATTACTTGTTCATCCCCACAAAGTGGTTCTTTAATGAGATGACCTGCGTTACAACACAAGATAGATGCCATCCAGTGAACAGAGTGAAGCAGTGTTAATGTGAATGGGAGAGACCAGCTGCGTGGGATTAAAACACTGACTGCAGAGAAGCTCCAGAGAGGGGAGGACTCTTCAGACGTGTGTCCACACACAGACCCTTTCAGTCTCACTGTGCCCCATTTGCCCCCCTGAGGGGTGGCCGCTTGTCTGGGGCAGCCCCCCTCCGCTCTGCCTGTGTGGTACTCCCAGCAGAGAATAATCCAGAGGGCAACGTTTACCCTCCCTTAGGGGTCATGGACTTCTCTCTTTTTACCCCTTACTTTCTCGCATTCTACTCTTTTACCCACAAAAACCTGCTCCCTTTCTCTCCCTGACCTGTAATGCATGTGATTAAATCCCTTTGAAGGGATTTTTCTAAGACTGTACATCTGTAAAAAGGCATTGAGTTTTTAAAGGAATTTACCATTAGTCACTGCTGTTGGTTCATATTGAAATGGCCCTCAAATCCTCTGTTTTGTTTTGTCTAGGTTGACTGAGAAGCTGCAGCTAGTGAACACAACACAACCTCATCTTGACAAGGTGATTTGTGTAAAGACATTAGATTTGCTCACACAGACACTTTAAGAATAAAGGTCAGCCACCAAAGGGTTTTTGGAGCAGTGTTACTGATGTCTTTTGAGTCATTCATGACATAACCCTTAAGGACCTTTTAGCGCAGTTTCTTTTAGTAAGATTCTTAAGTATTATTCTGTAGCACTGGTTCTCTCTTTTGGTACCTTTGTTTTTAAATGTGCCTCTGAATACAGTGATTCAGAAAGGAAAGGTGCCCCTCCATACAGACATTCTGGCTTTAAGATACAATCAATTCTCTCACTTGCATGTTAAACACTATTTCCTTCCTTGTCCTTGTGGGCCATTCAGTGCTTTGAAAGGGGAAATTAGAGAAATCTTTATGTTCTTCAGGGTCTTTCTAGGAGTTCTTGACCATTCATCTTTTGATTCTGAAGCCAACAACATTTTGCTCTGCAGAATATGGCTACTAGACCATCAGGCATAGAGGCATACTCATACATATATTTATATTTATAAATAGTACAAAGATACATGTACAAAAATACTTAAACACATTTGTTA
>JBBJLR010000018.1:13122436-13132999 GCA_037577145.1 Brachypetersius gabonensis
ATATAAAAATAAAAAAGAAAATATTTTACCAGTTAAAGGGGAATTCCACTCATTTCAAAAACTGCTCACATCAAAACAAAGTTTATCTGAAACTCACCATGGTGTTGTTAGAAACCAGGCGGCTGAAGCATTTAATGCCTTTAAAGCTTGCCTCACAGAGAGCTTATAGTTTTGTGAGAAGTTGCTGACCTAAAACATAGGCCATTTTTAAAAGCCATTTAATGATAGAGTTACATACCGAGTGTGGTAAGGCAAAATAGTATGGGTTCATTGGTTATTTTACCAGATAAATTGCTGTAATTTCATTGCTGGCATCGCAACCCCTTTTTCTTGTCATAACCACTGTGGAGAAGTGGTTAAGGGGTTCTTTAGAGTGAGCCATTTCAAACCTTAATGAATGACCCGAAGCCCTTAATGAATGAGTTATAAGCACATTCCCCTTTATAGTCAAATCAGGCAGATTTATTGTCATTTCAACCATATACACACACAGTAAACAGTACAGAAGTACACCACAAGACTACATAAGTGCATGCAATACAAAAAGTGCATGAAAAATAAAAGCAACAAAACAACTGGACAAGACAACATTTAGTGCAGTCGACAGTGGCTGCAGTATTAGTCTGTACTGTATTCAGGTGTAAACTTCCTTCTCTGTATTTAGCCCATTCACCAAGTAAAGCACCAGGCAGCCAAGAATACAACACTTGGGGAGCAGTGTACCTTACTTAAGGGTGCCACTGGCAGTCTTGGATGTAGAACCCACGACCAGTTATATGTCAACTCTAAACAATAGACCAGGTCCATTACATTAGACCACCATAGACCACCTAAGGCCCCAGCGAGGATCGAACTCGCGACCCCAAGACCAGTGCTCTAACCACTGAGCTACGAAGCCACGTACAAAACGTCTGAGAAATCAAGTGTTTCGGTTAATCCATTAATGTCATCATTTGCTTAATGGAGTTGCTCTGATAAGCCACGGAAGCCATGAAGTCGCAACATGCATTCAAAGTAGGTTATGCAGATTATATTTTCTAATCAAAATGTTCCAGTCAAGTGATGACACTACTTAAAGTTTACTATGGACCTGTGGTCTGTTTTATATTCTTAAACGAAAGGAGAAATATGGAAATATGTTGACCTTTTTCTTGTGAGGGCCAGCAAAACGTTCCCACTTCTACAGATTTGCTATCATTCCTATCAAGTATTTCTATCATTATGATAGGATTTGTCTCACAATGAGATAAATACAAGCTGACACACACACACACACACACACACACACACACACACACGCATCTCGGGTTATTTCTGTCAGGGGCGATGACTGAACGAGCCCTCCCTGATTTTCCTCCTGACAGAAACCTTCCCAGAGACAGCTAGACTAAACCAGCACTGCTGAGCTTTAACAAATCTTTCTTTGTCTGGAACCTTCAGCCACAGTTTAATGCACATGTGTGCTCCTCAGCGTTTGGTGTTTTGGTGAAAAAAGTTTCTCAGAACTCCTCCAGACCAGCAGCAGCTCTTTTCAAAGCAAGAACATCCAGCTCCGTCCTGAAAGACATGGAGACCAACCCCATACCCGTCCTGACCGTTCAGACCACCCCGTTCGATGACCAGAGACCCGGGACTAACGGGCTGAGGAAGAAGACAGCTGTGTTTGAGAGCAAGAAGAACTACCTCCAGAACTACATCCAGAGTGTCCTCTCCTCCATAGATCTGAGGGACCGTCAGGGATGCACCATGGTCGTGGGCAGCGATGGAAGATACTTCAGCCGAGCTGCTATCGAAGTAATCGTTCAGATGGCTGCTGCCAATGGGGTGAGGAAAACTGATTTTAATCACAAACTACCTCTAGCAGTAATGGGTTTAAACAGTTAACGCACCCTAGAGTCTTTGTTATAAGAGTTTCCTTCTGACCGGAGCAAAAGGGGAAAAAAGCAGAAACTGTCCATATGACAATAAAGTATGCACGTTTAGAACTCCTGACACTCATCCCTTCAGCCCTGATCTACAATCCTTCATGGTATAATGTTTCTGTTCAATTTTACCATTGCAGATGGCTTAATAGGACAATTATCTACTCATTTGCTATGAAATCTTGCTTAAATGGGAATGAACTGTTCATGGCTGTTGCTCTTGCTGTGCTGCCCCTATAACAGAATAAGACATTTCACTTGTGAGAAAGTCTTAAATTCTTTTAATTTTTGCTTTGGTATATACATGTTATATCATTTTATCTCCTTTTTATATTGTACTTTAAAGTACTTTCCATGTACTTTTTTAAGTCATATTAGACGAAAGCTTATGTCTGAATGTAAAGGGCAGCATTTGTCAAGGAACATGTCAATTTTTTTCTTTATTTAAATCTTATTTAGATCTTATTAATACATATAATACCTATGACAGTGTACCTCATGCTTGGCTTATTTGTTTTGCATTTTGCAGAGTTCATGTTTTTTCACATGGCAGTAGTATGGGAATTTATTCTAAGATACCCCCCTCCCCCCATTTGCCAAATAATAGGGGATGACAAAAGTGAAGAGTGTTTATTTGCCTGTATTTGGTATTTTATTATTTTTTTAAAGTCGTTAAAAGGGAAAAAACAGGGAGCATAACTGAACATTAATCTTCTGTTTGGCAGCAGATCTGACACAACTCAAAATGATCACATCTTTGGAAAGAGTTCTGGGAGAGTGCATATTTTTCTGTCGGTCCAGCTAAGAGCATCATGTCTTATCTACTGTGCCATCCCTCCTCCAGCCGTTTCCTGCCCACGCGCTGCTTTCCTCTGGTCAACCTCACGGTCAGGCCAGCAGCAGGGGGAAACCCAAAGAGATGGCCAGGGGCCAAGATGCATTTACTTTTTGCCACAGCCCCTTAAAACACTTTCAATTTGCTGTTGGAAGTGTTTGTGAAAGTCTGAGCATTCCAATCCAAGTACAAAATAAATTGTCAATCATTAATAATCTATGGTTAGTATGTTTAGCATTTGTGGATGTTACGCTACAACCCTTTTTGGACATCTTACGCACATATAAACTCAGTAAGTCTCAGGGGCATGTAACATTCAGGCTGTGATTTCCCCAGCAGTGTGTGCATCCAGAACCAACACCTTATAAGGATATGCTTCTGAAAGAGTTTGGTGGAATACTCTTCATGCTCCCCAGGCTCAAATCTGGCCAGTACAGGCAGTAAGTTACAGGCAGCAAGCTAAGCATTTAGCCTAATGAATAGCAGAGCAGCAGTGGCAGGAGCAGAAGAGCGACAGTGTGCTGGGTCATCATTACAGATGCCTGTGTAAAATAGCAGGTAATTCACTATTTATAGAAAAGGACTGATCACATAAAGCTTAATGAGTCAGCGAATTGCTGTGATGTCCATCCTACTGCAGTCAAATGCCTTGTTCTAGCGCTGTAGTGTCTAGATATGTGATAACAGACAGTCCTGTTGAATGATGCATACCTAGAAATGACCACAATGAACAGACCTTTGACTAAAATAAGTTCTTGGGGACTGTGCTTCAAAGCAGCTGACCTGAGGTCAGGTCTCTCTGGTTACAGACAAAACCATCGTCACTCTGTTCTATGTGAGACACTTTTCTCAGGTCAGTTAAATCCCAGACCCTGAGTGCCAGTGTGTTTTGGGGGGCTGTGTTGGTCACTCTGGTATGCAACAGTAGCTGTGGCTGGCGCCTCTGAAGGTTGCAGGTTTTAAAGCCTACCTCAGACTAGTTATGCTTGCTATGATAACCTCTGCATGCCAGGCCAAAAGTCCCTTACTCACAGCTTTAGGTTCCTCAGTGTCAACCACTCCGTTCTAGCAGGGCCCAAACAGTATATTGCAAGGACCAGAAGAAACATTAAGATGAGGGAAAAGTAAAAAAGTATAAGGATATTTCTAATAGGCTAGATTTCTATTTAGTATCTGAGACTTTGTGAGGTTCTGCTGTGTATTTGAATTGGGTATTTTTATACTGACAATCATATTTGATTTTACAGCAAAGCAAGTTAGCAAAGAACTTCTTAACTCTTAACTCTTACAATACCAATGGGGACCTTTTTTGTATTAGTCAGGCCCTACAAAATAGAGACGTTACAAATAAATACTGCATAATAGCCTGAGTACAAATTAAAGGTGCTTGCTGAAACACACGTAGGAGATAGATATATTTCTTTTATGTCATGTATTTGAATTCCTATTTCAAACTTAACAACTTAGCTGTTTCACAGATAGGACGACTGGTCATTGGACATAATGGCATCCTTTCCACGCCAGCGGTGTCCTGCATAATCAGGAAGATAAAAGCCATTGGTGGGATCATTCTCACTGCAAGCCACAACCCAGGAGGCCCAGCTGGAGACTTTGGCATCAAATTCAATGTAGCTAATGGAGGTAAGAGGCCATTCTCCTATTTAAATTGTGTGGATACAGGCATGTAAGGTCAAATGCTCCTTGCTTGGAGTAAGTAAATCTGAAAAAGCATGACAAAATGACCCTCTTTTGCAGTTATAAAACCCTTCTGTGACCCGTGCCCCAAGCAGATCTGTTGGTTTAGCTCTCAGAACATGCCGTGTGTTGTATCAGCTTTTGTAGAATTTTTAGACACTATTATGTCCTACTTATAGATGCTATTTTAAAAGTGACATGAAACATAGCATCTGTGAATAAATCATAAGAGCATCTAAAAAAGAGCTGTTATTGAGATATATTTTTCAGGCATGAAAGCACTATAAAGTCTCAGGTGAGCCCACCACAAGCTTTCTTTAAGGAGATTTCCTTTCTTTCAAAACAATCGTGATAAATTAAGGAAACTGTCAAAATGTATTATATTACATTTGACATGTAATCAGCCATGTCATATTTAATTTTTAGTCATCAAGTTTTTTCTAGTTTTAATTATCCTTACTAAAGAGTAGAGTAGAGTAATGTTAACAGATATTAATAGATCATCACTGCCAGATAGGCCTACATTATTCAGGTACCTTTTGTATGTGGAAGTGGATCAGTTTTTGGGCTCTTTATTGCAGGGCCTTCTCCAGATACAGTGATGGACAGGATTTCCCAAGTAAGCCGCACTCTGGAAGAGTATGCCATCTGCCCTGACCTGCACATTGACCTGTCACGACTGGGACGGCAGGACTTCGACCTGGAGAACAAGTTTAAGCCTTTCCGGGGTTCGGTTGCATATTTACTCTAAGCACCATTTCTTATTAGATGCACCAATGTATTTTAAAGAGAATAGAAAAGAACAGAGCTCTTTTTGCAGTTGAAATCGTGGATTCAGTGGAGATCTACCTGAACATGCTACGTGGGATCTTTGATTTTGGTGCTATCAAAAGCCTGCTGACAGGTCCCGAACAGCTAAAGATCCGAATAGATGCAATGAATGGAGGTAAGAACATCCTCAGAACCATTCTGCTCTTCATTCATTACTGTTAGTATATTATTTATTGATTAAATCACACTCTTAGATCATGCAATAAATTCCATTTCTGTAAGCTTCACCACGATGGTGTGTGTTCTTTCAGTGATGGGACCCTACGTCAGAAGAATTTTGTGTGATGAGCTTGGGGCGCCTGCAAACTCTGCGGTTAACTGTGTTCCTCTAGAGGACTTTGGGGGCCAGTACCCCAACCCCAACCCTACATTCGCTGTGTCGTTGATGGATTCTATGAAGGGTGGAGAGTTTGGTTTTGGTGCTGCGTTCGATGCAGATGGAGTGAGTGCTGTTGACCATCTGATACTAAAATACTTTCGTAACTGCTCAGAAAGATATTAACAACAGATTTATGGAGCACATTTGCCTGCTTTTTTCTTTATCAAAAGACATTAGAGTGCTAGCCAACACCACTAAACCTCATAATAGCTTGATCATTGCCAGGTCTTGCAAGCTGTGGCAGTAGATTTCCCTCTTTTTCAATGAAATGTCTCAACGACACAAAACAGCCCCTGTTCGTTTTGTGTCGTTCCATTTTTTTTAAATTAGAAAGTCCTGCATTTTAAAAAAAATATTGCTTAAGAGAGATATAGAAATTATAATGAGGCACTGACACGGAATAAAAGCCTAAAATCTTAGTCACAGTACTTTTTTTCATATTATTGTTTCATATTTGCCTCCCTCATTGTATCTTTTAAACCCTAATGTAAATATTTTGATTGTTTTACTACTGCTTTTTTTACATTATTAGCCTAAGAATTTCCTCTGTGATCGGTTCTGTTTGCAGGATCGCTGTATGATTCTTGGTCAGAATGGATTCTTTGTGAACCCATCAGATTCGCTGGCAGTGATGGCCGCCAACTTATCCTGCGTCCCCTATTTCAGGCAGGTGGGCATCCGCGGTTTTGCCCGCAGCATGCCTACCAGCACAGCCCTGGATAGGTGAGAGAAACTTACATACACACAGACACACTAGGTGTATGTGTTCCATTCCTAACCCATCTAAATATAACCTGAGATCTGATGTGCAGTGCTAATTAACAGTGACCTCTGCCAAGACTTGGAATATTCCAAAAAGTGCTATTAGATTATTTCTTCAGTAGTGATACATCAAAGTATTAACATTAGCTTAGTGTTCAGTACAGTGAACTGGCTCTAATTCATGCATGTAGCTAAGTAGATGTAGGAATGTAGCTACTATCACCTCCCCACCCCCATCCCCCGAAAGAACAGTTGTTGTGATGCATCTTTCACTCAGGATCTTCTGAGCCATTCTCAACTCAGCAGGGTGGAAGAGTACTGGTTGAAAACGGATGGCATTGTTCGTTGAGGTGGGAGACAGTATTAGGTCTCTACTTTAAAGGAACTGATCTACCTAACAAAAGTTAGATAACAAGACCTTTTGGTTTAATAAACAACTGTTGTACTTGTTAATCTAAAACAACAAAATGAATAGAAAGTAATAACAAAACAGAGAAGCCATTTTGCTAAGTTACGGGTTGAAGAGTACTAATAAATAAATAGCTATTTCTAACCACTGTAAGATTAAAGTAAAAGTGATATGCTTCAAAAAAAGGTCACAGGGTAAAATGTGGACAAGTACTCTAAATACAATAGTTTCTTTCCAGCTGTGGTGGAGATAGTTTCCGGGTTGGTCTCGAGTTTATTGCCTGTAGTGGTTCTTTAATCTAGCAGGCTAGACACAAGAGAATAGACACAATCCCTTAGGATCATTTTTTACAGTGAACAGTTTCTAAAATACCACACTGTCTTCACTGTGTAGTTATCTGTGCTTCTTTACTGTAATTTTAGAGCAATGAAGCACTCCGAGAACAGTAGAAACCAACTGAGGGCAGCAGAAACAGGGACGGGTCGGGAGTGGGGACTCACTCTCTATGAATAACAGAGTTAACTCATCCTCACGCTCCTACACACAACGCTCACCACACTAAAAATAACTCTGAGCTCTAACACCCCAAAGACCAACTTATGTAATTTTACCCGGCCCCAGGCTGAAAGGTCTGATGTGAATTGAGGGACAGTAACATTTTTCGAACAAGCTTTTTGAAATATCAAGCATCCGAACAAGGTGGACGTGTACAATGTGTCGGGCATGGGAAATGGGGCCATGCTCCATCAGCTGGGGTATTATTTACTCCGCTGTCCATTGACCCTCTTTTCTGCCTCATATAAATTTTTGGCATGTCCACCGATCTGACAGGAAACTGTAATGGAAGAATGCGACACCCTTATTAACACTGGCAGTAAAATGGGAAGTGATCTTATTCTGAACCACCCACCCTTCATATGTAGGAGAATTCCCTCCCATGGAACGACACACTGAAGTTGAATGACTCATTGTTCAGTTCAGGTTTCTTACATGTTATATGCACATTTCTCAAAATGGAATTCTTGAAGGTTTACTACAGTATTCTCTACACGGATTCAGCTATAATATCGCCATGTTCATAAAGAAAAGGTTTGGCAGAGAATAGTCGGTCAAAAGTTACAGATCTGACCCAACCATACGGACTGTTAAAAAATCTAATGGAGTAAATCTGTACAATAGCACTAGACTCAAACTTTCTAATGATAGATCTGATAAATCTTCCTAGCCACGTAACCTGTAAGGGCTTATAAGAGGCAATTCAGCAGCTCCATTTCAACTACATAGCTTACTATTAACTTAATAAAACTGAGAATAAATGCTTATGAAGTCCTTTGGGGATGTGCTCTGTCCTGCAGCTGTGATTTCTTAAGTGTAATAGTAACTGTCCCCTGTGTTTTCCTGTACTAGACATGATAGAGGCGAAGGTTGCAGGATAAACTGGGGGTTATTTTTTTATGTGCATAAAAGGTGTCTTGTTTCCACTCTGACGTCACATTTTCCAGGGGAAGTCTGTTTGTGAAGTTAATCCAGCAATTGATTCAAATCAACTATAGGGGCTCAACAGCTTGGTAGGTCAACATTGTTCACTTGGGTCTGGAGAATTTGTGTGTGGGACAGGACTGTTCTTGTTGTTAATCCCGGGCAGGACATTGACTGTAATACTTCTCCTTTGCCCTTGAGGAAGGTTTAAACCTGAGTTACTCCAGAGGTGATGTAACACACCAAGCTGTTAATCACTTGAAAAAAGCTGCTCTATATGATAAAATAAGATGAAAAAGCCACATTAGGATATAGTTACAATGGATTATTTTTTGTGCTAAAGTGTTGTTTACTTTTGCACAGTAAAGAGATTGTTTAACCTGTATAGTAAACAGTAAAACAAAATGTCATAGTACTGCAATAGGTTCAAAAGCTCAGACCTACCTACTCTTTCCTTTCCTTTAAATGTCAAACTTCAGTGTTGTAAACAAACTGAACTGCATTATCTGTAATACTCACAGTTTCACATTTTGAAATATTTTGTTTTGAACTTGCTGGCATCTACATATGATCACTTTCCAAATACAACCAGTTGATGAATACTTAATTAATTAATACTCATCACAATATTGCCTAAAGCTCTAATATTTGACATTAAGTAATGTATATTAGTGCTTGTATGTTCTGTCCTTTTGGGAATCATCTTTATATGTAAGCTCTGTCATGCTGTGGATGTGTAACTAGCTATCTGGAATACCTTTGTTATTGGCTGCTACAGAGTCATCTAATCTTATCAGCAAAGAGCTGGTGTGACTGCAGGTTTTCATTCCAATCAGCCAGAAAAATCTGATTCTGCTAGTTTATTCAGTTGGTCAAACAATCAAGTAAAACCATTAATGAGTTATATGAAGTGTCTTGCTGGTTAACTATGAGAATGAAAACTTGTAAATAGGACTGATGTAGAGGTCATTTGTGATCAGCAGTGTGATTGAGTTTAATTCTGGCTCACAGTCCACGCTTATAGTTTGTGGGTTTACTGTAGTGTAATCTAATTTGATAGTTTATTAGAACTGTGTATAAGACCACCACGACCACTTTATTAGCCCACCAGTTTGCTGGCGCAGGTTAGAACCAAAGACGTTGGGATATGCTCGGAACACAATAAAACCACTTTGATAGAGTCTTCAGTAAAGGGTGTTTAATATGTGTTTATTGTGGTCTTTTGCACGTTTGAGAAATGGAACACATTTCGCGGAAAACACATGCACGTGGGCCACCAACACACAAATCTTTTTTTTAGCAAAAAAGGTTTTTTTTTAGCAAAAAAAGTTTTTTAGGCACTTTTAGCAATCAGAATGGAAGTCTGAATGCTTGTTTTGCCAAACACTTTTTGCTTTGTCAAGAGGAGCACTGTAGACTCTCTATAGGCTTCCCTTGTCTGTGTATATATTTATTATTTTGTTTTGTTATTGTAAATTTTATGCCTGACCTGGGGAGAGCAGTAGGAGAGAAGAAAAAAAAACACACAACAAATCTGTAATTGTGAACTTTGCTGCAGGCCTTGGTTCTTTCCTCTGAGAGCCAGAACTGTAAGTTTCTTGCTATTTTTTCTGAATTTCTGAAACTGATTTTTGCAAAAACCCTGAATTGTTGGCACTTTGGTCAAATTTTCAAAATTCATTTGAAAATGTGAATTTTAAGCCACCAAATTTACTATTTAATATTTAGAAGTATATATATTTTTGAAAATATATGTATATATATTTTTATATATAATACATTTTCACAGTAAACAAACTCAACACATAATAATTCATATTTGGACTTTTTCACTTAAATGACAGAGTGATGTTTCTCAGACACAGACTAAGCATAGCTCTAGACTAGGAGGAATTTTCAGTGGAGACTCACTATTGAGGCTGTAACTGAGCTTAAGTCTGTGCTTAATTTGTGTTTCCAAAGCCAGCTCCTAGCATGATTAATCGCTGGACTAAGAGCTGGCTCAGAGCTTCCTTTGAGGAACAGAAGGTGAGTTTGTGTGTGGAGATTCATGTTGTGTTAGAGGGGCCTGGATGGCCTCTCTGCTGCTGGAAACCTTTTTAGGCGCTGAACAGCCATGAGTGTAGCTGGGTGTTTAAATGCTCAGCCACTTAGCAGTGTGTGTTTATCCAGTGGGGATAAGTGTGTGTGTGTGTGTGTGTGTGTGTGTGTGTGTGTGTGTGTGTGTGTGTGTGTGTGTGTGTGTGTGTGT
>JBBJLR010000018.1:13133099-13143913 GCA_037577145.1 Brachypetersius gabonensis
TGTGTGTGTGTGTGTGTGTGTGTGTGTGTGTGTGTGTGTGTATTTGTGTGAGGGTATGTTTGTGTGTGTGTGGATGGTGGGGGCTGGGCTGGGGGGATTTTATGAAAGGTAAAAATGAAGAGAGGAAACATCTGCCACTTCACTCTGAAGGGTGAAGGACTGTAGTCAGGCCTGCTGTGCTGTGTGGGCCTGTTGAGGGTGAATTGCACAGATCCGTTTAATTTTGTTTATTTTAACTCAGTTTAGTGGAGTCTGTTATTTTGGTGCCAGTAAAGAAGGAGCCATGCCTCAGGTGGTCAATATGGCAAAAAATAAAATATCTCTATATTATAAGACATTTACATGACGCACAGTATGTGTCTTTTTTTTGTTTTTCTGAGGTTTTTGCAAAATTATGACAAATCCCTGTTTCGTTAATTACTGTTGATCAAACTTTCACCTCAAGCCATATGGTAGCATCCACAGTGCTAAAAGACAACCAGGTCAATTTAGAGGGGAACATTTTTAAACTGTTTATTTGTATTATTCCAAATAAACTTTCAAATAAAATAAACTTCCAAATAAAGTTTGTGGACAATCTCCGGAATTAAATAATTCTACATTGTTTAAGTTGTATAATCACAGATATAAAAATATATTTAAAAATTACAGAATAATTGGCAAGGAATAGCTAATATTTACTACAATGACTTAGCAATAAAGCCTCAGCATTATAGAATGATTATTTATATTTTCATATTTGGGTAATCAGCTCTTCTATTTAATGTTTAATACAACTTGCTTGAAAGTATATTTTGTCCAAAGTTCTGTAAATTATTAATTAATCATCAGCAGCCAGAGCCCTGGCTAAACCTATTTTTGATGAAATGGAGCTGGTCAGTACTCTTTGACCATATGCACATAAGAACTTACAATAACATAATTAGAGTAACAATGTTGTGCTTTCAGCTGAACTTGACAGTTAATCATCACAGCTGAATATGTAGTTTGTGGAATAGTCCAGATATTTCTTAGATGTTAAAGTGTCAGGGTTCAGTGAACACAACATTGAGTTATGAATCAAATTCATATGTTGGTAGTTGGCTGCAGTTGGTGCTGTGCATGAATCAAAAAACAACATACTAGGGCTGCACAATATATCGCAAATTTACCATCATCGCGATATCAACATGCGCAATATACATATCGTGAAAAAATTATACATAACGCCTTTAGTGACTAAACTGCAATAAATTTTGTTTTTCCAAAACTCTTCACCCAGTGCCACAGAGAAGAGGGCAAAAATATCACTGGGCAGTTTCTTCATCTTCTATGCTGTTCTAGATTGTTCCTTTTGCTATTTTTTCTGGCTAAGAACTATAATTTAGATTATATAATTTAAAATTATTAAAAAATATTTTCTTTTTTTTTCAACAATGTTCAATTGTTCAAATGTTTTATGGGAGGCATTAAAATGCTCTATTTAAGTAAATTCTTAAAAAAAAATGTTGGAATGGAAATATTGCATTTAATTTTTTTCTGCATAGACTAGTCAGTGTCTGGAGTCTAAATTAGCAGCAAATACAAAGCAGATAAACATTAACATCATAAAGGCTAAGTTTTTATTTACTTATTGCATGTGATCGCAACACTCAACAACATTATCGCATATCGCATGTTTTACTCATGTTGTGCAGGTCGACCACGTACTATTGGCTACATTGATTCTTTTGGCTGCATGTTGTGTGCTAGGGTTCCTCCACTCCTGGCAACAGGCAGGGCTGTTGCTGTCTTGTTCAGCAACTATGCTTGTTTATTTGTTTATTCATTTGTCCATAGTGGCATGTTGAAAAAGGATTAAGAGGGAAAGTCATGGCAAGCACTGCTGGAATGCACGTCCTGATTTTTAGGATGTTTCACTGCTCTTGGGAGTTTCTGGATCTGACCAATGTTTCACAGCACATAAATGAGAACCATCTTAGGGCAATAGAAGAGGACAACATTTTCCAGAGAAAGAAAGTAAGGCACAACTCTGTTAGTGCACTTATCTGCTTGGCTGACAGTTTAGCTCAAGTTGTTGTGGGCCGCAGGTCATGCTCTCTTGCTGGGAGGAGGTTAGAACCAGCTGGTGCTGGTGCTAATCGTGCCCCAGAATTTTTCAACATAATCTCTGTCTGCTGCACTGAAATAATACTGAACATGTTCTTACAGTCTCTCTCCACCTCTTCAGTCATACAAATAAACAAACAAATTACTTTTTTCTGCTTTCTGCCTTTATTCCGTTTTACTCACTTACACACTGAAAACTTAAATACACTGAAAACATGTCGACGTCTCAGTGAGCAGAGTTGGGCGTGTTGCATGTGTTGGCCTGAGACATACAAATAAATCGTCAACAACGGTCAGAAATTCTCATTTGCTGTCTCTGTGCCAGGATTTTCATTCCAGGCTATGTCCCCCAGCGAATAGCTCTGCTTTACTCTTATTTAGTAATTCCACCCAGGAGTAAACAGCTGTGGCCCAGCTCCACTCCTTTACTGCTCTCCTCTCTCAGCAGCTCACTAGCCATAATGCCAAATTACAGTGTCTGAAAATAGTTTTGTATGTAGCCTAGTATCCAAGAGCAATAAACAGGGGAGGGGAGGGGTAATTAGCTTCTTTGACCCTTTCCTGTGCTCATTTAGAGCTATTTGGGTCTAAATGAATTGACACAGTAAATAAAAATGAGTGAAACTGTTAATTGAGTGGCATTGGTTTGATCTGATCTTTGATCTATCACCTTATTCATATATTTCCTCAGATAAGCTAACAAATGCAGAAGAAGCCTACACTCATTGTCCTCTTCAGTAGAAACATTACACTAAACCTGGCGATTAATTGGTAAGGTGAACCAGGTGTTTCTGAGCAGGGTAATCACCATCACGGCCCTCCAGGACTGCAGTTACTCTACACCATTCACTTCGATTGAAACAGCATTGAATTAATTGAGCATAGTATCAGAGCATTATTTATAAAATAAAACATACCTTAATAATAATCTTAGTTATTACCACACACCCTAACCCAGAGCATCCTGAGACTTGCCTGAGAAATTCTACAGCGAAACTTTTTTATGGATGGTTATTGCATTGCCTCCTGTGTGATCTTCCACATGGCTATCTGACAAATGTTTTTGTGTTAGTTCTTGCAAACACAAGGTCTTCATGTAAAACACAAGAAGTTCAATCCCCCGTCTAGACAGCATCCCTATGTAAGAGTAAAATTGCTCAAGTAGTTTTTGATGCTGCACATGATTACCACTGTAACTTGTTATGAGTAAGTGTCTCACCTCATATGCAAGTTCACCTTGAGTCCTGAGATTAGATGAATGGATATTATACCACCAGTGAGTGCTTAATTTTTCCAATATTGAATCAATGCCCAATGCAAGAAGTACGATCACTGCAAATTCTTCATGAGAAATCCAAGTTGACTTTGTTCCCAGTGGCTGAATCATAGTTTCTTTCTGGGTGGAAAAAGATCCACCATACAAAAAATCCAGCTAAGAGCAGCTCAAACTAGTGGTCAGACAAGTCATTGAGGAAGGACTAGGACATGGCTAACACAAATCTGCAGATGCTCTGTCTCCAATTGTATACCAGCAAAGTGGAATAATCTGTCTTCAGGCTTTTCATACATTTAAACTGTTTAATCAGAGAACATGTCGACAGATGTGATTGCAGCGCTCATGTCAGAGAGTGATATCAGCAGTTAGATTTGACAGCATCTTCCTTCTTTCTTAGCAGATTGTTATTCTGTCTCACCTCCCATTCCTTTCACTCCCTCTGTCTTCTTTCTTTTAGCCTTCTCTTCTTTCCATCTCCTTGTGCATGGCTCTAACCCTGGCTGTAATACAAAACAAACATTAGCCGAAAGGTTAGCTCACTTTGTTCCTGCTCCATTTGCCTTATTACGTTTGTACATCTGTAACCTGTAGTATTATATTATTCTACTAACTTAAAAGGTCAGTGTTTGGTGTGCGACCAAGGACATTATGTAAATGCTCTATCCTGAAAAAGGAT
This sequence comes from Brachypetersius gabonensis, assembly GCA_037577145.1. Taxonomy (NCBI): domain Eukaryota; kingdom Metazoa; phylum Chordata; class Actinopteri; order Characiformes; family Alestidae; genus Brachypetersius; species Brachypetersius gabonensis. Next base: position 13,137,140 of record JBBJLR010000018.1, read on the forward strand.
GTGTCAGTAGCCTCCACTTTTATGCATGATGTTCTGGCAGAGTAGCTTACACAACTTGGGTGATTATCTTACATTGTGTTCTGTCCTTTAGTATTGTTTCGTCACTGGTATCATCATCTTTTTTATGCTTATAAAACAGTTTACCTTGAGAGCTGTTCAGCCCCTTAGTGTGCTTGCGAAACACATCAAACACACAAATATCAGAAAGTCTGTAAATATCTAACATTTTGATTGGGATGACTTGCCACAGCTGAATCATGATGCAGTGACAGTCTTTCAACATCTAAACATGCGTTAATGAGGGCCAGTGCTGTAAGAAAGTTGTCTTCTACTTATTGTCTCTACTTCCAAAAAAGGCAAAAATAACAGAGTTTAATCCACTCTAAGAGTTGTTGTTCACATATGCTTGTTTTGCAGGGTGGCCAAAGCCATGAAGGTGGCTCTGTATGAAACTCCTGCAGGCTGGAGGTTCTTTGGAAACCTGATGGACTCTGGCAGGTGCTCTTTTTGTGGAGAGGAAAGTTTTGGAACAGGTGAAATAGTTTTTTAGATCCTGTAAAATCACAATTTGAGCATGATTGGTTTTACCAGGGTAGGTCCAGCACTGAAAAAAGCAATACATAAACTATAAATAACCATTCAGCTTTCAGTCAGAAGATTGACTATTTTTTGTTGTTGGAAAAAAGAAGAAACATGTATTTATCAAAAGTGACATGTATTTATCAACACATAAAACACTAAAAAACATGTATTTATCAACACATAAAAACACTAAACATAATATCAAATCTATCAATATTTATTTTGTCCACTCTACTGCCTCTAACACTTCCGTCCCTCCCATTTTTGTCAGCTGCTCCAACAAAAGCTTTTCCTGAAGCTTTCACCGCCATTATGTTCCCCTTCAAAAGGACACAAACATTCATGACTACCCAAACACACCCTTCCTAGCACATGTCTTTCTCATTAACATCTAAAATGGTTAAAGGAGGATAGATAGGTTAGAAAGAAAATGATCCACTTGCATAATGTAAGGAAAAATGACAATAAAGGACAATAAAAATAAACAATAGTTTCCAGAACTGGAGTTAAAGATGAAACCCATAACAGCCTGTCAACCCACCAAACTGTCACCATCAGATAAAGAGTGGTTAATCTCTGTGAGAGATTAGTGAAAAAATCCACTTTCCATAGACGTTTCTGTTCATCCTTCCACTGTGAGATGACAGCTCAGTGCTGTGGGTCTAAAACAATGTGTAGCTGTTCAAAAAACTAGAAATATGTCATGATAAAAAGAGATAAGCAAAACCAGATGTGCAGTAAAACACCAATACATGATGATGCTACATAGTAATTTTCTTTTAGATATTTTTTTCTGAATTTCATTTTCCAAATACCAAAACATTGATAGCTAATAAATATTAACTTTATACATTTAGGCTAGAAATGAAATCAGTAAAGAGGTGGTCATTTTACACAGTATTGTATGTGTATGGGAAATGATTACCTACTTCACATGGAATAAAATGTCTGTAATCATTACCATTGATAGTTTACATTAAAAGGTCATAGCCTGGATGTTCACCTCAGCCTTTTGCCATAAGAGTCACATGCAGTAATAACACCTAATGACCTTGTGAGGTTGCCAGATCTCACTGTATTTGTTCCATTTCTGCATTTATACTCTCTTCATTCGCTTTCTAAATTGGGTGAGGCCCCTGTGGTCTGCAAAGCCCACTAGTAGCTGTGACCTCACTCCTGTCAAAACACAAGATATTGAAGCATCACTGATTCATTCATCATGAGCTGTGGCACCTCAGACAGCTCTGGCTGTTATGTTTGTAATGCATGTTAGACTTAAGCCACAGTGTGAACCTCCTCCATTCTTCTGCTATAAAAGGAAGACAGGCCACTGAATCATTCAAGCTCAGAGGGAGCAGAGAGAGTGTTCTTTGCTGGCAAACTCTTCTAGACTCAGAAAGCTCCTTTACTGATGAGTCACGAGAGAGCAAGATAGAGGGAGTAGGGAGTTAGTGAGGGAGAAACAGGGAGAAAGTGAAATAGAGGAGGATGAGAGTCATCGTTTATAGAAAGCTGCAGATTGTGCTCCTCCAAACCCTTATATGGCTACTGCAACAAGGGAAATCACACACACATAAATCATTTGTTTGGACCTCATCATTTCTATTTCAAATGTTTGGAAGTTCAGTGTTATCATTCACCGACTTGTTATTGTTGTCTAGCATATTATGTAAGCTTTAAGAAAATAACACCTATGTTTTTACAAGCGACACCAGTGATACTGTAGCAAACAGCTACGGTCTAATCCTACTGTTCTGTGCCACAGGATCAGACCACATTCGAGAGAAGGATGGCCTGTGGTCAGTGCTAGTGTGGCTTTCCATCATAGCTGTCCGCAAACAGGGGGTAGAAGAAATTGTACGGGACCACTGGGCCAAGTTAGGCCGCAACTATTATTGTAGGTAAGGTTGGGTGTCTTCATCTTTGCATTGCACTGTGTTAAATTTGATGAGTAATAGATGAGAGAAAATAAGATAAGATTATTAGCCCACAAGTGGTAAATTTTCATTGCTACGGCATAAAGTAGATGGTACAAAGGTATACTAAAACTGTGGCCTTGTAGGAGAGCTAACAAATCACTATTTCTCATTTTAATGGTAGTTTGTTACACTTTTGACTATAATTTCAGACCTAGTTAATATTTGTTGGACTTTGGTAAAAATGATGAAAACTGAATTCATTGACAGAAATTTCTGTTCATCTCTAGTTAAGGAAACTCACTTTAGGTAGACTAGTCATCACTCTTGAACATTTTGAAAACATTTCAAAATTTCCCTTTTGGCACTGGCTTGTGTTTTGGGAGTGCCTTCCCCGTACATTTAATCCACCTGGCAAAAAATGAATGTAGAAGCAAAATCAAAATATGCAGGAAAAACCATTACTTCCTGGTAGTAAAAAGGAACCTTCTCCTTCTCTGTCTACTCTGTTCTGGCATTGAAGGTCCTTTATTTAGTTGCTCCCCCATGAGAGAGAGCAAGTGGAGCCAAGCCTTACTCCATCATCCTCATTTTCCCATACAAATTTCCCACAGTAGCAGTAACATCGAGTCAGAGGCCTAGTGACCTGTTTAACCTTCACAGCTTCTTCCACTCACATCACCACATAGTACAGTGATAAGGTGGCTAAATAAATACTTGCTAGTTGAAGGTTTATATATTTATATAAAATAAAGCTAAAATAAAGTAGACGTTGCAACTTGCCTTCCTCAACCAAATACATATATATGGCACTTTGTTTATGTGTATTTAAAATACTAGGTTCGATTATGAAGGTGTAGATCCCAGAGCGGCGTATTACCTCATGAGAGATCTGGAGGCTGTGATCACTGACAAGGCATTTTCCAGTCAGAAATTTGCTGTGGGAAACAATGTCTACAGTGTGGAGAAAACGGACAACTTTGAGTACATTGACCCGGTGGATGGCAGTGTTTCCCGAAACCAGGTGAGCTCAGGTTTAACTGATTATTTGGAGATTTTTTTTTTTGGTTCAGAAATTTCAGCAAAATGTTCCATTTCTGCACTGATTAAAACTATAGTTCAGTCACTCAAGATCTTTAAGCATTCAGTGATTGTAGTGGATGAAAGAACTTGCCACTTGGTTTGAAATGGTACTTCCCCAAAGAGGTCTCCATTTGCCAGGGCTTGCTCACAGAACCAGGGAGAGCAATAATGTGTAACACATGCACAGGCTGAACACAATCAATGTTTATAGACCTATTTTAAACTGGTATAATTGTCGCAGTTAAACAAGTATTTTTGGCTGTTTGCCTTCCATTTCTCTTCAGACGATACACAGTGTGATGCATGTGACTTTTGCAGCTTAATTACTTGTATAAAGAATTGTTTGGGCTTTGAAAGCGTAACAGGTTTATTATGATCAATTATATGTTATTCAGAAATGGCATACTTTTCTTACCAGAGCACAGACCACCCAGTGGAGAGATTGTTGAGACTTTTAAGACAGGGTGTTATATTTGGCCATCCAAAGATGAAAGGTCCATGTTTATTGATATGTTCATGAGTAAGTGGTATAGGTAAAGGACTTGTAGATAATTCAGTGCAGACTGTATTTTAAGAATTGATTTTGACGTTATAAAGAAAGTCTGCGGTGGGCTGGCTCCCTGCCCAGGATGCGTCCCTGCCTCGCATCCATAGACCCCAGGATAGGCTCAGGGTAGCCACAACCCCTAGTAGACTTAATTGGTTACAGCAATGGAATTAATTAATGAATGATGAAGAGAATGAAAGTGAATTAACCACCTGAAAGAGGCCACTGCCATTAAGGAATATTGTGAAGAGATGTACTTGGTTTGTAACAATGTTTAGGCAGGTGGTATGTGTCAAAGTCCACATAAATGTGAGCACCCAGTACCCAGCAGAATATTTCGGAAAGCATCACTCTGCCTCCACCAACTTGCCTTTTTCTCGATAGTGTATCATTTTACAACATATAGTCCAAGTTGGTGACACACACTCACACACACACACACACACACACACACACACATACACACACACACACACACACACACACAGCCATTTAAATCATGTAAAAGAATGCTGTTGAAGTTTTTCCAGTGTTTGGTTCTGATGCTCAAATGGCCATCTTAGGTACTTTCATTGCTAGACAGGGGTCAGCATGAACCCTCTGGACAGTAAGCTTTCTATCATTGCTAGCTTAACATTTTTAAGCAATTTCTGTGGCAGTGGCTCTCCTCTGGGTTCGGACCAGACAGCCTGGCTTTTGCTCCTCATCAGTGAGCCTTGGTTGCCCATGACCCTAATGCTGTTTATCTGGTTGTCCTTTCTTGGACCACGTTTGCTAAGTACTAACCACTGCAACCCAGAAATACCCCATAAGACCTGCCTGTTAGAGATGCTCTGACCCAGTCGTCCAGCCATCACAGTTTCACCCCTTTCAAAGGTGCTCAGATCCGCACGATCATCCATTTTTCTGCTTTTAACACAACTTCAATAACCGTTTACTTGCCAAGCAATATATGTCACCTCTTGACAGGTGCCATTGTAATTACATAATCTGTTCACTTCGCCTGTCAGTGATTTTAATGTTATGGCTGAACGTGAACTTGCGATTGTGAGGGCGTTGTCTGTTTCTGTTGTTGAATAGTTTGTGAACCAATAATGAAATTGATCTTATTAATCTTTTGATATTTTTGCCTTTGGTCATACCTTTTGTTATTTAATGCAGTTTGTCCGAGGCCTGTTCTTTTTCTGCATGAAGTTAGGAGCAGATGAGGAAAACACTGCTTTAGAATGCATCTACTACATTTTTACTGCATTTTACTACAATATTTGTATTATAAACCAGAAATAACACACACGCTTTTGCTTAATGATAGGCGAGGATGGTAGGAGTGGGAGACTTCAAGATACAACATTCAATTCAAGATTCTTTACTGGTCACATGTATCTAAGAACAACACGCAGTGAAATGAATCCTGAACCGCTCTTTTTGACTGTGCAAACATTATAGACAATAAGTACATTTTAAATTAAAAATCTGGAATTTCTGAAAACTCAAATAAATATAAAGATATAAGTGCAGGTAATGTAGATATAAGTATAAATTTAAGTACAAGTATAGTTTATATTATATTTGTTTGAATTTACCCAGTTGACTCCCTTTGTTTCATTCAGGAATGCATGGATGGAACCCCCACCCAACCTTTCTTTGACACAACTGACAGCGCTCTATCAGAAACTAACACACATACACACACACACACACACACACACACACACACACACACACACACACACAAACACTGACTTATGGCCTCACTCTGTCACCTCGACTTTTGATCTCTGACCCTTGACTTCACACTGCCCCTCATTCACATTATACAGTACAGTGAGGAACAGGCATTTGTCTTTAGGGAAGATGATTGTTACAATCTGAATGACTGATATGCCTCTTTATGAGTGACACACTCAGGCTATTGTCTTACACATTCATACACACCCAGAGCAGCTTGGCCATTGTGGTTGTCCAGCCCAAATGTGCAGGCGTCTCAACACCCCGGCATGGACTGCATTATTCCAACAGACATTCCACTCCTGGCCGGATTGTGTCAGCTGTCCTAGGCCTGCGCTGCAGCCGCCAGTGGGGGGCCAGCAGACAGCAAAGAGCCACTCAGCTGTTAGAAAAAGCCACACCAACATACCTGCCCACACACAGACACTACAAATGGGACGTTCTAATGATATACCAAATTATAAAATATTTGTGTTCAACAGTTTTAAATAACTTTTTAAGACGTCATAGTCTAAGTAAACATTACAATCTTGCACCTGGATAACACTAATTTACAGTCTGAACAGTAAACGGCAGTACTAATAGTGATAAATTTAAAATTAGATAGTTTGTTTAATTTTTGGAGTTTTAGAGAAATATGTTCTGTAAAAACTTTACAAATATGATACCTAGAGTGCAATGGTTTCAATGTGAATTTGTTTTTTATAAAAAGACTTAACAATACTGCAATAATACTGGCCGCTATGACAGTTTCAGTCACTGAAATCACACACACACACACACACACACACACACACACACACACACACACACACACACACACACACACCACTGGGAGTGTGATGACAGAGACAGCTCTTTTAGTCCTCACCCAGAACTCCTTCCCTTCCCCAGATCCTCACTCCCTCACTCCCCCAC
>JBBJLR010000018.1:13145796-13155858 GCA_037577145.1 Brachypetersius gabonensis
CACACACACACACACACACACACACACACACACACACACACACACACACACATACATACATACATACATACATATATGTGTGTGTGTGTATGTGTGTGTGTGTGTGTGTGTGTGTGTGTGTGTGTGTTAAAAAAAAATATATATATAATTCATCATTATTGTTTATTATTTTATCAGTGAATCATTTAGTTAATCCAACAACATTAACAAATCATTTTTTAATATTTCAACCCACATTGTTTCTTTCATAATATTATATAATAAAACTGATGAAATGGCAGCTGATTTCAAACTTTTCTTTGCACAGTTTCATGGCTGTAACTAGTTAGACCTAGTTTAAAACTAAATGCAAAATGTAAATGTAAATGCAAACACTATATAACAGATGACAAGTAAAAATGACAGTTTTGAAACTGTACATGTACATATAGATGCAGACTTTGACACTAAGTCTGAAACTGTTGTGGGAAAACTGCCTTCAGCAGTAAAGGCACGCTCCTGTTTTTTTCTGTTAACCAGTGTCTAGTAAGATATATGACAACTTTATCACTACAATAAATCCTTTTCTTTTTTCATCTTCTTCCTGTACATTGCACAGTATAGTTTTAAGTGTGTTAAAAGTTGCAGCGTTATTTCCTCTGAAGAGCTTGATTAAACAAACTGGAAGAACAATTATGCCACTGTACTCTGTACAGACTAAACCTAATAGGTATTTCCATCATTACATCTTTAAACATACGTTAAATCAGAGATCTAGAGATTTGATTAAAGAGATTAGATTAAAATGACAAATAAAAAGGAGGAAAGAAGAGATGGTGGCAACCAGTTAGCCGATTTCTTTATTTTTCAATAATATTCCAGTAAGATAACATCATACATAACATCACAAACAACTATAAAGTAATTAATAGTGGAAGATAAAGGTTGCTGGTGATTTATCAATGGAAAAAAACAATGCTAATCTTGCCTGTCATTTTGGCTTTCATATTTATATTATAAACTGATGTACATACCCTGACATTCTTTAATCAGAAGTTTTGTAGGTTTGCAAGATTGATTTTACGATGCTAGGCTTCATTAAGATTATTTGCACAGTGTGAATAAAATGCTAAATTTATCCACTTGTAACCTAAGTCTGTTTGGAGGACATCGTTCTCATGTTTGGTGCCTGATTTGGTAAGATTTTATAATCCAAGTACACCAGTCTGCCAGCCGATAAACTATGCCAGCAGCATGAACCAGACTGATTAAAGGACAACCTGAACCTTCTGTGAACTCGACATGACTAAGCAATCAAAGGGCAGCCACATAGTGGAAAAGACATTGTTGTAAGCCATTATTGGCATTATGTTTATTACCTTTAAGTGGGTTAAACTGAGAGTGCTGATCTAAATGTTAAGATTTACCATGTCTTTGTTCTGAAGGCCCTGAAGGCCTGAATGATCTTTTTGACTTTTTTGACGTGTTTGTGCATTTCTCTCTGGTACACTGAGATTGTGCTGTAGACGTTCTGAGTAATGGAAACATCAGAAATGCACAACAATCCATTACTAAGTACAAAAGTATACAATGGTGTGAGAGCTTATATGCAGTTTATTTCTGTTTGGATACAGTTTGTGACAGGATGGTACAATTTCTTGTGCATTTGGAGAGGCAGACAGACACTTCATGCTATTTATGTGAGCACTGTGGAACACAGAGTTCGGAGATTGGACAAAATAGAAAAAGGCAGGGGCTGGAAGGATTGAAAGTAGAGACATATGATGCGTACACAGATCTGAAAATGATTTGATCACTCTACCTCATTGTAGGTTGTGCTGGGTCCTCTTATTGCCATTGCACTGAAGATTTCTAACATCCACGAGCGGACGGGACGCAGGGGCCCCACTGTGATCACCTGAGCTGGGCGCAGCGACGCACACCAGGGGCCAAAGCACCAGACAGCCTTTACTCTAGGATCTGGTCTCCACAATCTTCCTTACAATGTTTCACAACCTAGTCACCACTTTCCCCATCCTGCAGCCATGACTGTTCACTCCAAGTCTGCAGAAATTCTCACTGGCCTGTTCACACTGTTTATGTTTTTGCTGCTGTTTCACAGACTAAATAACTAAACATCTCTTTCTTTTTCTTTTTTTTTTATCTCTGACTTAACTCAGTGGCCTCATTTTCCTCTTTCTAGCTCTCTTTTTGCCTTAAGAGCTTGATCTCTATTGCACATTTGTGTGTGAACCACTAAAACTCCAAAGGAAGTAGAAGAATTACCTTATTTTATTATTCATAATGCCTCTTTCACACTGCATTTTTGGCCACAGTTTCACTGTCCATACCCGAGAGCATTGTGCATTTGTTCATTCAACAACAATGCAGTGAAGTGGCAAGATACACTCCAATTTTTTCAGCTAACACTTTTAAACCACAAATGCACTCACACAATTATGTTGTTGCATATTACTTTAGTACATATTAACATTTATGACTACTGCAAACATGTAAACATTTACCACTAAGGACAGATCAATGCAATAACAATGAGGAAATCTGACCTCTTCATGAGCCAGAACATGACAATTACCTGTCATGTGGTGCTCTGTTTATGAATCCGAAGACATAGTGTCCCCAAAGACACTATGCAAAGACACCCCAAAGCAACAGAATCACTTACACTGTTGAAAAAGACAGACCTTCATTTTGAAAGTCTAGCTTCATTCAAATACATTTCTAAAGCATTGTGGCAAATGGTACAACTGAGGGTTTTTTGAGTGGCCGAATGTGTGGAATATGTAGTGATAAAAAGCATTATAATAATGTACACAACTGTGGCTCACTTACTAGATGGGTTTGATTCATGTTAAATTATTGGCACCCATCAGTGCAGAGGAACTGCCGTTTTGTAACATTTTGAGAGCATGGAACAAAACATGGAAGTGCCACTAAAAATATGAAGGAGCAAATCAATTCAGCCAATCCATGTCTATGAGCTTATTTAGCATAACATTGAAAAGATTATTTGAAACCAAAATGCAAAATGCTGTGTATGAAGCATGTTTTTGTTGGTGGTATAATACAGCTTGTAACCTGCTAACACTGGTTTTGTTTTGCAAGTCTTGTTTAAAGACAACCACTATCACTTTTTGAAATGTGAAATCTTGAACTAAAGAACTCTTTCTCCTTATGGTGAACTCCAAATAACCATGCGTTCTGACCCGGTTTAGAAGATATGTTTGAGAATAACAGGAAAATACAAATAGCAATGCCAATGCTAATGTATTTAATTTTGTATCCTATGTTTTACTTAAATAAACTGTCTTTTGTGTGTCTTGAAATGTGGTACTGAAATGCATCACGATCCAGTTTATTTATTCCTAAAGGCATATGGTTTGCAATTGGTTTTCTACTTGCAATTTACAATCATAATTGCTGATCTTGAATAATGAGTCTGAAAAAACAACAGAAAGTGTAAAAGAAACTTTGTTTGCACAACAATCACACATTCCTTGACATAATTCTTTATTATTGCAAAGAAAAACAGGCTAGTTTTGACAGGCTTATTAGTGTTTTGACCTTTTTAGAAACACAACAAAGGCTTACTGAGAGACACTCAGGAAAACTTTGAACTAAGCTTTGGGCAACTGAATTGCAATTTCTTTCTCTGAATATTGCTTATTGGTGTACCCTGTTACTTTTTTATCCTCTATGTAACAATCATCATTATGCTAGGATTCAAACTAATCCTACATTGTAAAACAATCCATTGAAAAGTTAGTTGTTCCAAGGCATCACACAAAGAAGCCATTTTGGCACCTGTATGGAGTATAGGACTACCGCATAGAGAGATCAAGTCATGTCCTCAGACAAAAATTTCTCTCCCGAATGGATCAACACCTACAGACTGAACAGTCCAGTTTTCCTCTCTACTGCAGAATTTAACAGTCCAGTTTCCCTCTCTACTGCAGAAACTAACAGTCCAATTTCTCTCTCACTGGCACTGGGTCTTTTGCTATTGCTTTGAAGCACCCTTACCATCCTCTGACCCATATTCATCACACTGTCTTCACTTCCTCTTCACTTCCTATAACACTTCAGTATTTTCTGTAGTGTTTCATGAAGCTTTTCCATCTTTCAATGCACTTTCAGTTGTCATCTGAGAACTGGGCATGTTTCTTCAGTCACATTACTTCCAATGCAACAACGTTCAAGTCTCAAACCTTTCTCAGCATCTTTACTGACTTGGTGCTCTTCCTTCTCACACTTGTTCATAAACAGTAGCTGCACCAAGTGGCCCCACAGAGCTATTTGTTGGTAAACAGGCAGTCTGTGGAACAGACTGACTCTGGATAACAGCTTGCTGGTAGGTAGGGGGTTCCTCATGACTGAAGTCCTCATTGCAGGTCTCTGAGCAGGTCTCAGTGTACACTGGAGGAGCTGAGCCTGGCCAACTCATGACAGAAGTGTTGGGTGCGACATCATTTCTGATCTGAGATTCTTCATATGATGGAGGATAGAAGCTTGCCCTGAAGAGAAAAGGTTAAAGTTGATGGTGTCAATCAGGGTTCCATTTGTTCACCACTGATACTTTTACAAATATGCATGTAAAGGAAAATACATTTTGAACACAAGTAAAGTGTCCTTCACATGAACCTATATACTATACATGTTTCAGGTAAATAATTCATATTAATGAAATGTATTTATACCTTTGAAGCATCTAGCATTTTTGTCTGTCACAACCGCACTTTAAAAATACACCAAATATGACTGTTTATTCAATAAAGTGTGAAGCCATTTAATAGCCTCTTTCATGAGGCATTCACTATTGCCTGAACACATTTACCCTAAGACATATTCCACAAATCACATATTCAACAGTTCTCTCATTTTCCCCCCATATATTTAATGAGACTGTGAGTTTGACTGTTTAACAGCAATATGGCCCAAAACTGGCCTGCCATTTACCCACTGTATAGAAAGGCAACCTGACATGGTTTCCCATTAGATATGATTGGCAAAACCCATATATTTTATATATTTCATTTATGTGCTCTTTCTGAATAAATAGCCTTTATATATTATAATGGTGCCATTATAAACAACAATAATAACAATTGTAATAACAATACATTATCATAGCATCTCAGCCCACTTTAAATCACCAGTTTTCGAACTTACACACCTCTGAACCTGTAGCTTGGTATTTAAATGTGGTTCAGGACCAATCCTACCTGTCCAGAGTGAAAACATGGACCTCATTGTCTTGGGTCCTCCTCCCAGACCACTTGACCAGTACACTCTTCATTCCATGACCGATGGACCAAATCACTCCAATAACGAGGAGGGAGAAGCCCAGGATGATGAGGAGGTAAGTGAGGATGTCCCTCAGAGTGTCTAGGTGGTCACTTTGAATGGACTTAAGGTAGGCACCTCCGCAGATGAGACACAAGCCAATAGTGGGTAGTGCCAGACGAGCTGTGGCCATCAGGTGTTTCCTTTTAATCATGGTGTAAGTTAAGTTTCTGTCTATCCAAACAGCCAGAAGTATCCAAAAAAGTAATATGAGTGGACAGTGACTGCCCTGGCACCTCACGCCAAGATCCGAGATTCTTTGGATCACAGCTTATTAAGAGCAGATTGAAGTTTGGCCTCTCTGACGTGACTCCAAGTGTAATGAGTCTGAATTAAGCAACACACTATCCAGCATTTCTAAAGCGGTCCCTTTGTGATAAGCCTTGTGTAAAAAACGTCTGCGAAGTTGCACTCTTGTCTGGTAAATCCCACTTCATCTGCATGCCAGCAGACTGATTGCATCATTTCAAAGGTGATCGGACACATCTATACACACACATTATGCTTCTCTGGCTAATTATTCAGGGAATACAACCTCATTAACAACATTTTACTTATGAGAAAAACACTGCATGGAAAATGTCAAAGTTCATGTTTTGTCTTTTTATCAGTCTCTGAAGTAGAACTATCAGCTGTAAAGTAGTTAATAATTTCATTATTATGCCATAATTTACATGTTTTTTTTTCCATTTTCATTTTTGGCTGACCAATATATATGACCTGACTTTACCAACCCACATGATGGTGTGCTGCCACATGGCTGAGAAAGAATAAGAGGTCTGTGCCCTGGGTGGTCATGTCTCTTCATGCTCAAAATCATTACTAAATTAGAATGGGAAGTGGGCATCTGTGTGGGCACATGACCGTAGCTCTTTATAATTCATTTGTGTAGTAGTGCTACCTAATGAATAACTAATCTAGCAGTTCACTAGCCAATTTTTTGTGATGCAAAGATTTAAAGTCAATTTCACACCGCGCATCACTACCACATTCTTTTGGAAGTGTGCTAAATTTTGTGAAATTTTGTCCACAGAAGGCACAACAGCTGACATATTTCAATATCTCAAGAACCGCTTAGGATTGAAATTTGGTATGTGGGCCTTGGCTCCTACAGTTCCATACAGTTCCCTCAAGAATATGGTCAGCACTAGCCAATCAAAATTCAGCAGCCAAAAATGCCTGCGTGAGTGGCCAATCTTAATGAAATTTTGTAGGCTCACTCATAATGTCACAGAAATGATATTTCCAACAATTCAGCCATAAACTGTCGCTATAACATTTATCTATATATATATCAACATTTATTGATATATACATACATATACATATATATACATATATATACATATGTATGTATGTATGTATGTATGTATGTATATATTGTGTATACTTCCCACAGTAGTGGCATGCTCACATACAACTTGTGAACTTATATAGCACTCTATGTATGAATTCTTATATTTCATAGTCACCAGCTTCACAGTTTGTTTTTGTTTTACAGGCAAATGGAATTTATCTTTGGATCCTTTATCAGTGTCCAAACAATTGACTGTGTACAGGCCGTGAGGCATTTAATCACTAATGTTATTATCTAAAAAGAACAGATGGTTTTACAACTGCATTATTTCATATTGATGAGGAATCTGCATCCTAATTGTATTCATCATTATTCTTTTTTTACGTTACTATGGTGTGCAGACTCTTAGAGGCAAAATATAACAACCACAAAGTTGCAGGTTCTAACCCCCCCACTTTCTACCACTGTGTCCTTGAGCAAGACAATTAACCCTCAATTGCTCAGGGGGGAGCTGTCCCTGTAGCTAATAATTGCAAGTTGCTCTGGATAAGGGCGCCTGCCAGCTGTTGCTATCATATCCTTTACTTGCATTTTTGCATTGATTTCATACAGCTGGGAGGGATGTTGTTTTGGGTCTTAACGTCAGGCTGCAAAGCAATAAGAAGTTAACATTTTGAAAGGGGGATTCTTTTCTGTACTGACTGTACATTGAATTTCAAAAGACCTTCCTGGACAAATTAAACTGCACTTCATGTCTAGCTTTAAAATACATGCCATGTCTGTCTGTTGACAAGCACAAAGCTTTCAGCATACTGAATATATTATTACACTTTAATTGGCACTACTATCTTTAGAATGGCAATCTTGTGAATGAACATCACATGTGAATGATTAATTAATGATTATGGTTGGGACGTCATTGATCTGCCACTCTGCAATGGAATGAATGAGCTGGATCATTTGGATACATGCACAGGGATAAAAAATTATCGGATCTTGTATAAAAGCTATGTTGATGATAAGGTTTATAGCATGTTTTAACCTGATCTAATCTTCTACTGGGTGATCCTTTGCTTTATCTTCACAAGTCCAGGAGGTCCAAAATGCACAGCAAAGTTCATCCTGCCATCTGCAAGGCTTTGGTGAACTACAGCTCAACGTAACATGCACATTATTCTTTGTTCTTTAGAAAAAGATGTTATGTTAGAAAATATGTTAAATATACATCTCCTAAATTTATGACATGCCTAAGCACAGGACAGCAAAGCTATACTAAACTAAAATTAAATAAATAAACCAAAGAAAAGCAAAGCAAAGCAAAGCTAAACTTACCAAAGCAAAGTAAAACTAAACTAAAGTAAAGCAAAGTAAAGCAATGCAAAGCAATGCAAAGCAATGCAAAGCAAAACTAAAGCAATTAAAAGCAAAGCTAAAGTAAGCAAAACTAAACTAAATTAAACAAAAGCAAAGAAAAAGTTAAGCAAGGCAAAGCAAAGCAAAACTAAAACAAAGTAAAGTGAAGCAAAGCTCAACTAAGCTAAACTAAAGTAAACTTATCTAAGTAAAGCAAAGCTAGACTGAACTTAGCAAAGCAAAAACATCTGTCAAGTGCATTTAAAAGAATGGGTTGTTAAACAAGCTCTTCTTGTAGCTCTGCTGCAAACTCACACCAAACATGTCTCAGCTGATTATGAAGAGCTGAGAGCTTCTTGTAGCTAAAAACAATATAATATAATTTCAAGGGAGAAACACTAAAATATTATATTTTAGGGGGCCCTGATTATTAACGGGTCCAATATTCAGTCCAATATTCAAAGGTCCAATATTATAATTAATATTGTTATCAGAGAGGTCACTATCTCTGTGACTCTGTGATTTATTGCAGTTTTTCTCCCAGTTCATGGTTACACTTCTGGTGACACAGGTGACATTAAACCAGCCTCATTTAGGTCAAACTCCTACAGAAGAACAAAGAATATTATGTCTTAGTTGTTCCTTATAGGTCTCTTATACCGTTATTCAGAGGATAAACTGTTATTCAGAATACAAATTCCATCCACTCCAGATAATTTGCAGTGTTAACTAATGGTGCTGCTAATGGAATTTCAATGTGTTTCAAAGATTTTATCAGAACACAAACCCTCCTCATTTTTCATTATACAGTGATATGAAACTGCTGCAGAAGGATGTGCTTCTTGTCTACTATTTAAGAAAAAGAAAGAGCCTCATGCCAGTAGGCCCTGGGATGGGCTCCACGTACCTGCGACCCTAGTTTAAAGCGAATAAAGTGAATGAGTGAGAAACAGAAAGTAGGGGAGAAAGAATCTTATTGGATGTAATGTTATTAGATCTATGTTGTTTGCAGTTTTCCTTGGAGAAATGTTTATCCCGAATACATTCTTGGAAATATTTTGTATTTAACCCTTTGCTTCAGGACTTTCCTAATTATACAACACTATCATTTACAGATTCAATAATTTAGATAAACATGCATAAAATGTACTTTGATAAAAAGCCTTTTTTCAATCAGTGATAAATTCCTGCGACCTCAAGTGACTTTCAGAATCATTTCAGTATTCATAACCACTATATCACCGTACTTTAGAAAGGTTTTCTGGCATAAGCATTTGTAATTAAAGGGGACAAATTATACAAAACTCACTTTAAAAAAAGTTATAATTGTCATAAAAGTTATAATATGGGCTATACAACAATATGGGCTATACAAAACGTCCATAAAGTTCTTTGCACAAAATTGCTCTCACATAAAGAAATCTCATCATCTTAATTCTTGACAGTTTCAGTCCCTTTCAAAAATGAGCCGTTTGGACGGCTCCCTTATTGTGACGTCACACTAAAAACATTTGCATAGAACAACCCCTCATCGGTCGAGTTCCCACCCACTACATTAGTTAAAATCTGCCATTTTTGTCTGCTGGTTTTACATGCACGCATAAGACGAGCGATATGGCTACAAGCAAAGGCAAGTCACACATTGTGTTCATGTTGCTCTGGGTCTGAGTCGGGATCGAACATACAGGGCTGGATAGCCCCTCTGTTTTCGCACTTGTGTTAAGTGCGCAGTATTAGCATGGGATGGGTGGGGCGCGTCCAGCAACAGCTTATTTGCATAAAAGTGACAGACCCCTTAAACGAGATAATAATAAATGAATAAAGTTGGTGAGATCTTTTTATGTGAGAGTGATTTTGTGCAAATAATTTGAGCAGCTACGTTAAGATAGAATGTAGACTTCTCTTGCTGTTGAGATTTCTGTCTTCTTTGGACAGGTAGTTTGGGTGCGTCTGTACACACATGAAGCAATTCTATAGTTGCGTGTGGGTTACGATCAGTGTTGGGAGTAATGCGTTACAAAAGTAATGTATTACAGTAACGTATTACTTTTTGCTGTAACGCAGTAGTG
>JBBJLR010000018.1:13164809-13192531 GCA_037577145.1 Brachypetersius gabonensis
TCCCTCTTCTCTTGAGGGGCGGAGGCTCAAGACGAGCTGTGCTTGAAGCCCTGAGAGGACGAGAAGTGACCCGTTGTATAGTAGTAACTATATCTGTATTAACTTTTGAGCCCACCTCCCTTTTATTAACTTTTGAGTTAATAAAGGGGAGGTGGGCTTTTATCATAGCAGAAAATCTGTTTGAGCTCATAATTTATTTCATTTGAAATCCAATATGCTGTGGTAGACAGTTAAATAACAACTTTGTCAACATATAAGAATATGCTCCTTTGAGTTTGTCATATGTTGTCAGTGTTTAAGCTGTTTCATCTCATTCTCACTGTCAGCAATGGGAATGCTTGAGGAAACATTCTGAGCTTAATGTCTGACAGGTATCTGGCAGGGTGTATTGATGCAGCGGTTTTGACATACAGATTAAGGGAAACTTTCCTTGAGCATATCTGCTTTGTAAAAGCAAGAGTTTGAGTGACTGTCCTCTGTTTAGGATATTTATCATTTCTCATCTGCCCTGATGCATTTCTGCTATCTCTCACAAACCCAACAAACAGGATTGGTCATGTGAAGATGCCACTGAATTGGTTGTGGGCTAAACATTAGCTGTGTTCATGTATTAAAACACTCATAACAAGAAAAAGAACATTTTTGGCAAATCCAGAATACACTTACATATTTATTGTTCATATTTTGTCCCTTACTCTTGTTTTTCAACAATATTGGTTTGTGTGTGTAGCTGTGATATAAGCCACAGTTACAGTATATCTGAATATAGAATAAATCTGCAAAGAAGAAAACCATTAAAAATCAAATTTTAGATCACTAATTACTTTGTGTTTGCAATGTTGCATGGGAACACTTCACTGACGTCCAGTAATTGTAAGACCACGGCACATATATATAAACCTTTTGCGTAAACAAGTGTCAGTTGCCAGTTGCTAAGTAGAAACTTGATGTTTTCGGGAATAAGCCTTTATAAATGTTTTTGTAGATTGTCAAAGTGTTTTTTGTAGCTTTTTTAATGCTGGCCTTCTGTGAGGTGTTACTATTAGCACTATTTGACATATGGGTTTTAATTCTTTACAATAAGTAAGAATATTTCATAAAGAATATTGCTAGTGTAATACTTGAAGTAGTATTTGTAGGGTATTTGTCTTTTACCACTGAATTTGTCTTCTCCTATAAAGAACTCTTTAATTCTGTATGTTGACAGTGGGTACCAAAGACCCCAAAGTCCAGCTGTGTGATCTGAAGTCTGGCTCACGCATTCACATCCTGCAGGGTGAGTAATGCATGCTTAGGTTGGAGGGACCACAGATGTCAGATCCATGTCTTCATTTTTCATCTGTCAAAAAAAAATATTTTAGTAACATTGTTCTGAGGTTTATTTAAAGCCACTGTGTTCATGTACAACATTGACTATTTACTGAGATTATAACAAATGTTTTTGTATTTCTTTTTCATAAGGTCACAGGGGGGAGGTTCTTTCTGTCCGGTGGTCTCCACGCTATGAGCACATCCTGGCCACTGCAAGGTAAGGCCTGTCACTGTCACACAAACACAGTTCCACATTTCAGAACATGCACTACTCACCACAAGCAAGTGATAGCATCAGACTTTCTGAACAACAGTTGCAGTACTGCATTTTCTGTAAATGTAACCTTTTACAGATAGAGCTTACAACATTAGAATCAATGGTTAAATGCACAGAGAAAAAAAAGATAAACAAAGGTTTATGATAATAAAGTGACCATACACATTTCTGACTGTGAATAAAATTGTAATACCTGTTTTACAAGCTGTAGCTACTGCAATGCTGTAATGTAAAAGGTTTTACTGATGCATAACTTGTTTTTGCTTAATTGGAGTTCACCTGCAGAGTGTATGGTGGTTAAGGAGCTCACCTGCTCTCTAGCAAAAGAGTGGCTAATTAGTCTGTTGAGACCGTGACAGTGTCTCACCTGCTTGAAAAACAATTAAACGAACATGGCAACATCCTGTTATTGCAGTGGTCATTTGGTTGAGGTTTTTTTTCTTACTTTACCAGGAAGATTGTTTGTTTTATTAATTAATGTGTCTATTATTATATTTTGTTTCATTAATAATAATGTATTTACAAAGAAGTAATGTAACTTATGTCTTTTGTGTGTGCCTCAGTTCTGATAGCAGGGTGCGTGTATGGGACGTGCGTCGGGCCTCTGGAAGCCTCTTTACTTTAGACCAGTACAATGGGGACAAGTCTAAGGGCTCCTCTGAAACAGGTAGATGGTATACTGCTGCATTATTTAACTATATTGCTGTGAGATTATTGGACAAGTAGAACATGAGGAAACTCAAAATAGTTATTTCTGTTCCTAGAATGCTTGCTGTAAGGAAAACCACGTCAATCAGTCAGTTGCTTAGCTTCTGTGGTTCAGGAATATTTAGAAAATCATTGTGAAAACAGCAATGAACACTGGATGCTCACTACATCCAATTCAGTTTGCGTACAGGTGTTCAGTTTGCAGGCGTACACTTCTTCATTTGATATTTTTATTTGTAGATTCACTTTTTTAATACTGTACTGCCACATCTATTTGTTATGAGCTGATAGTCCACAGTCTAATTATTAAACTGTACCACTTGTTCTTGGCCAGCCATGAACAACAGGTCAGTATTGATAGCATTTTTAGCACCCTGAACCTTGAATTTTGGCGATCCCCAGGAGTGTGTTAGTTCCCCTGTCCTTTTTACACTGAGTGCAGAAGTCTATTCCAAAACACTTGAGGGTCATCAAAGTGTTTTTGGCAAGTTTGAGATGATTTTTTTATGTTCCTTATGGTGATTGTTTTTTTTTGCCATGTAGCTCTTTGTAGGAAGATCTGAAGCAATTAAGTCTGATAATGTTTTAAGATCCAGTAGTTATAACATAATGTTGGCAGAATTTTTGCACAGGAGCATCTCATCAGTGCAAACGTTAAAAAACAAATCCGAACCCACTTTCAGTAGTTAACAAGAACTTCATAAGCTGCTATAGAGACAATAATAATGAGCTACGATGCTTCTCCAGTAGTAGCTAAGCTGATATTTTATGCTCACAGGATGATTGATTAATTGGCACATTACTTGAAGTTTAAGAGAGTATTATATTCGTTTTGTAAGCATTACCTCTTTCCTCAGTCAACACAGCCCATGATGGACGTGTGAATGGGCTGTGCTTCACAGACGATGGTCTTTACCTCCTCACTACAGGAACGGATGATCGCATGCGGCTGTGGAACAGTGCCACGGGTGAAAACACACTGGTAGGGCACATAAAATGGGAACTGTAGGTAATATCAAAATGTGTTTTGAAATTTTAAGTAAATGAAGTGAGGGAATCTCTCTTTCAGGAAATTATCTCTTCATTTATCACACACAAGACAATACCTTTTAGAGGAGTCTGACATTCTGTGGCAGCTAAGATAACATCTTTTATCTGTTTGTCTTCTGTGACAGAAAAAAATAAGGCAGGTATTTAGGCTAAAGGACAACTAATAGCTTCAGAATAAGTGTGAATGTAGGGTCGGCGTTACTGTAAAATGTTTTTAAAAAAAATGCATTATCAGGTTTTCAGTCTGTACTTCCTATCTTACACTGCTGCAAAAAGTAACTTGTTACATTTGAAATACTGTTTGTTATAATCTTCTGTCTGGTATACTACCTATTTGTCTTTTGGGGATTGCAATTTGTTTTTAGCAACATGAGCTGTCTCTGAAGGAGGACTATTGCTAGGTAGATTGCTTTGCTGCATCCTCAGTAGCAGTGGAATGTGGAAGAGCCTTTATTAGACTGTTTCACAACTGCAGTTGGAAGAGTTTGAACTGAGCAAATAAGACATATATAGAGGTAATTGGAAAGAAGTGAATAATTTTACACAAATTAAATGAGCCATATGTCTATCCACAGCTTGTTGTTTTGTCACAAACAAGTTAATGATAGTAAACTGTGGTATCACCTGCCTTCAGTCTGCAGAAGCTGTAGCTTCACCTCCTCCTACTGTATAACATATCATAACACTTTACCTTACATACTCAAATTAATGTGAGATAAACTTATAAGACAGCGTAAGACAGCAAAGCTAAATTATATTATATTGTATTATTATATTGTAATCTATTATGTTATACATAACAAGGCTAGTGTGTGCTTCCTGCATGTCACATGATCTGCATCTTTTTGAGCTCATGCAAGACAGTCACTGGATAGCTCAGCAAGCTTGGAGGAGAATAGAGGCTGACATTTTTTCAGGTATCCCATGGGTCACGGGAATCCCGCGAGACAGGAAACAAAATCAATCACAAAAACGTGATTGGGATGGGACTGGAAAAAATGTAAGCGAGAGTGGGCGGGACCGGGAATTTTTTTAACGTAACTGACAGATTTTTGCCCAAAAAAACAATACCACTACGGGAGTGGGAGGGAATGGGAGTCATTCTTTTGGGATTGGGACGGGACGGGATTTTCTTTGTGGGAGTGGGACGGGAGAGGTTTGAAAATTCACTCCCATGTCACCCTCTAGAGGAGAACACACTACCAATTCCATTAAACTTTGGCAGACACTCTTATCCAGAGCGATTTACAATCCTTAGTTACAGGGACAGTCTCCCTGGAACAACTAAGGGTTAAGTATCTTATTCTATGATACAATGGTAGAAAGTGCAACTTCATGGTCATTGGGTTTACAGGCAAGCATTTTACCCACTAAAAATGCTTGCCCTAGAGAGGGCAAGACTTACTCTTGCTTGGATGATTGTGTGACTCTGTAGGCCTAGCTGGTCCAGTTTAGGTGGATTAAGTTCTGTAGTACATACAGTACATACGCAAATTAAAATAGTGAATCTCGCTGTTAAAAATAGATTCAAGTGATTTTATTACACTCCAGGTCCAGTTTTTTCTCCTATTATCCTAATTTTATTTGTAGGTTTTATTATCTCAAGTCTTTATGTTGTTCCCTGTGATACCCAGCTATATTGACAGATGGATTAAAAATCACCTCAATATGTATTGTGTATCACAAATATGGTCTCATATTGTGATTTTAGATATTTTGCCCACCTTTCTAACCGGAGTTCTTATGTTGTCTTTTCAGGTAAACTATGGCAAGGTAGTTAATGAGAGCCGCAAAGGTGTGAAGTTCACTGTGTCAAGAGGCTGCAGCCCGGAGTTTGTCTTTGTGCCATGTGGCAGCTCTGTAGCGGTGTATGGCCTGCACACGGGTGAAATGGTCACCATGTTGAGGGGGCATTATAATAATGTAGACTGCTGTGAGTTCCACCCAGACTATCAGGTAACAGGAGCCCATCTGAGTGAATGGGCGAGCAACTGGTTTTGCATGACAGTTTGCCCTTTAATTGTTTTTGGATCTAAAGCTGTGGTCACAAGAGTCTGCATATCACATCTGGACAGCAAAAATAATGTAATGGGTTCACACAGCTGCTACCCTTTTGTATTTTAAATATACTGAATACCTAGTAACACAGAATCTGTTGGATTTAACCTCAGTATTGTATCAATCCTCCTCTGAGGTCAGTGTTTGCCTGGAAAGTTTGCCTTTTTTTTCCATGTAATCAAATCTGATCCATTAACACACATTAGCAGCTGGACTCCAGGGTTTTCAGTGTACAAAGAAACTGTAACCAAACTCAGACTATGCAGAATAGAAACACATTATCCACCTGTGTCTCTTGTGTATGGTCCTCAGGAGCTCTACAGTGGTGGGAAGGATTGTAACATCTTGGCATGGGTTCCTGTCCTGCGTCAACCAGGCAGTGAGGAGGAGACATCAAGCTCTCTAAAGGTAAAACGACTTGCAGATAAAGAATCGTTCCAGCATCTGTTAACACTGAATTTTGGTCCCCAGTGCCATAGTTAAACACAAGTAGAACTGTGGTAAGAACACTTTTAAACAACATTATCACAGAATACATAAAATAGTAAAGCACAGAAAAGTAGTAGCCTACTTTTGTATATTAGGACAGAACCAAAAGCTTGCTTAGAAGTTTAACTTGAATATTTTATAAAATTATCTCATGTATTAATTGTAATTTTTATGTGTTAAAGTAAAAGAAAAAATAAGTTACTGGTTGGCTGCAGTACAATGTAAGTTCTCAGCAGAATTATACCGTTTTTTTAATTGTGCTACTATCGCAGGGTAGAGCACTTTTCAAACAGTCAGACTTTTCCTTAAGAACTCACTGTTATGATTTTTTTAAAAATCACATCCTTCTTGTCAGCACTATTGCCTCTCTGTCTATATATCTTTGAAGAATGTGATTCAAATATGACTAGATCATGTAGAATTACTAGTACTGGTGCTATCACTTTTCTCGCCCTCTCAGACCTGTGAGATAGTTCTGTATTGTAAAGTTAGAGGTGGTTTCTAGGTTGGGCATCAGGGCCCCATCAAAT
This sequence comes from Brachypetersius gabonensis, assembly GCA_037577145.1. Lineage (NCBI taxonomy): Eukaryota > Metazoa > Chordata > Actinopteri > Characiformes > Alestidae > Brachypetersius > Brachypetersius gabonensis. The sequence continues at coordinate 13,171,233 of JBBJLR010000018.1, forward strand.
ACCGACTCCTTTTACACATTTTTCCCTTAGATAAGATTAGACCACAGGAAACAAAGGACAGTAGCTGTTAAACAGACAACCAGGTGACTTCTTTTTTTTGTGAGGGCTAAAAATGTCATTACTGATTCAGTCTAAACATGCAAAAGCAGTCGGATCTGAAAACTGAGTTATATCCCAGTCATAGTAAAGGGACCACACAGAAAAAGAGCATTTTCCATCCTACCTGAATTTGGAGAAAGAACTTAGGCCATCGTTGAGCTTTTTCTTGTTAGTACGCAAACCCTTTTAAATTGTTTGGTTTTTGTAGAGTTTGGTCATATATTTCTGAATGTACTCATACAGATAATTGATTTGAACTAAAATGATGATAAAAAACTATTAAATTGTTAGTTTTTTATCTGAATGTGGCTAGTCTGATTATGATGGGCTGTGTAATTAAATGAATTAAAAATGAAGGAAAAGTTCATTTTAGCCTAGTTTTTCTGACTTTGAGAACGTGACCTAAGACAAAAGTTTAGCAGTCTTTATGACGCACAACAGGACCCCTGCAGATGTAAAAGATGTCATGTTGCATACCTCACAGTTCACGTTCATCTGTAGAGTTAAGATCTCTTGGGCAATCCAGTGTATCCAGCTGTACCTGTTCTATTAAAAAACTCAGCCATACATTATAATTATGTACTGATAAATTATATTTTTTTGCACAGATGCCACTTTTAACTATGCAGCGCACAAAGCATACTGTGAAAGACACCTTCTAAACTCTGTGTATGTTCTCAGATGTGGAGCATCAGACTAATAACATTTCTTCACAGGGTGGGGCCCAAACTGCAGTTAATCCTGCTTTTGAAGATGCCTGGAGCAGCGATGAAGATTAAATGAGCCATTTGCACTTTGGATATTAAAATACAGAACAGTAACACAGTGATACAATATACTGGAGCTTCTCTTTCAGATGGAGACCTGCCTCAGAGCTGTTATATAACACAGCTGAATGTACTGTGTAATGTTCCATGCCAGAAATTCCTTCCTGGTGTGCCAACTTACTATCTGGTTTGTCAGTGCACAAGCTAGGATTCCCTGTCCAGCATCTGGCCATCTATCTTCCTAGAAAGCTGTAAATTAGATGTCAGACCTTATTAAATAGATACTTAGTAAGGTTCAGATGTGTTAGTTTAAGGATAGAAGTAATCAGTGCTTGGGGACGTTTTGTGAAATGCAATGGATGTCAGTGACAACAGTCAAAAACTGTTTCTACTATCCTCCTTCATTTACATGGCGTGGCCAGGTGCCATGACCACAGCTCCAGTATGGTTTTGCCTTTGCCCTATATACTGACTTCATGTTTTCTAATGCCATTCAGAAAGATGTATGGTAACTTGTACATAAATACTGCCTATAAATGATAACTTGTACATAAGTTTCTGCCAATAAATTTTTTCTATCATGACAAAGTTTTTGGGTTTTAAGACTGTGTTTCCAAATGTAGAAGTTATCAACTGGAAATTCCTCAGTATTTCAAAGTACCTCACATTAGAGGTGTTTAGTAGCAGCTCTGCTCCTACCTCTTAAATCCTCCTCAGCTTAACCCTCTGTTGCTCCAGGGGGTCTGTCTCTGTAACTAAAGACTGTAAGTTGTTCTGGATAAGGGCATCTGCCATTTTTCTTTTTAATGGCACTTTAAAACAGCTGACTGCTCGAGGTGTTTTGTTTGTTTTGTTTTAATTAAAGGTGAAGCAAAGATCAGGGGCATATCTGAAAGCAGGCTTTAGCAATTGAGCCATATATTAAGCAATTTCCTCTGGGATAAATAAAACTGTCTGTTTCTGATTCTGATTAATGTATACCTAAAGTAAAACTAGTTCCACAGGAAAGTGATCTTCCTTAACTCTGGCAAACTCAAAAATCCTGAAATGAAATAATTCCCAGGATCTGTCAGTTTAGCCAGGTAATGCTTAAGGTTCGCGATAGTCCAATTACAAAAGAGCTAAGGTACTTTAGATAGTCCTCAACTTTAGGCTTAAATAATTTAACAGAACTCCCTCCTGGATTGTATTGATGGAAGTACTGACTTTGCACTTGGCCAATCATAACCTCCTCTCAGGCCCCGCCCACTGGTGGCCACGCCCTATTGTAGCTTAATTGATAGAGGGAGGCGACTCTGCGCCATAGTTGGGACCCTGGAGAGCTCTAAGCTGGCGTGGCTGAGGAGAGTTTAATAGGTAGGCGCAGAGCTGCTACTAAATATTCTTGATAAGAGGCAGTTTTGCATGCTGAGGAAGGGAAACACGATTAGCTTTCTCTGTAACTATGTCAACAGCTGTAATCTGTTAAACCTGTGAAATACTGAATTCTGCTGTTCCTTCATAATACGTTGGAGTGGAGACTCGTGTTTGTCCTGCTGCTGATGCTGTAAGTCCAGCCTCCAGCGTTGTTTTCTTTTTTGAGTGGGTGGGAAAAAAGAATATGACAAGCCGTGTTCATAAAAATGGCTGCAAATAGTACATCTGCTCTGTTAGTCGTGCAGGAACAGCACCAGAGGGTGCAGAGTGGATAAAGTTTCTGAAAGGATTGCCGTGAGTTGTCGGACGCTTAGATCGAAGACTCTTCCTCCACCTGAAATACAATTTCTCTTCTTTTCAACATCCAGCTCTCTCGTTACCTAACATTTCCTTAACTTGCAATGACTTAGATCATGAAAGGCACTGAGGCGTGTGGGGGAAAGGACTGGTCGCGTTCCAATAACCAAACTGGCTCTGTAACTTTGCTCCGAGCGGTCAGGCTTTTAAATGATCGGGCTAGAACGCTCGTGCACTTATTGGAACGCATCCTCTTTTCTCCAGCCGTTGTAGCTCCTCCAGGTGCACCTGCGTGAAGACAGGAGTTATATTCATTATTATTGCCATAACCAGGCAAGAACGTATCACTTGGAGGAAATATTGTGGCCGTATACATTTTGAGAATTGTTTATGTAAATTTGGAAAGTTGCCTCTATGTAAACGTGGGGCCCTTTTTTTTTTTTAATAAATTTGTTGATTTGTTGCTGAAATCTTTGTACACGTTTATTTGTGAACTCTAATGCTTGATTCAATTTATTTTGTATTCTAAGATGTTCTTGTGCATTCAGTAAGTAAAGAGAGGTTATGCACAGCTGTGATGGTGGAAGTTCAGTGTTCGTTGTAAACGGGTAGAAAATATAGGGTAGAAAAACACTTTAAAAATGGTTTCTTATGTAAATGTGGTGAGAACTGTTTTTGTGTGCACGTCTTATTTTTATGTGCAGCTGAAGGCATTGTAAATGTCTAATATACTACACTTTAAGAATGGTTTCTTATGTAAATTCGGTGAGAATCCCTTGTGTGTTAATGTCGGTCAATTTTTATTTATGTATTTTGTCTTTTAGAAGTCTTTGTAACTGTTTATATGTAGACTTTAAATTACTTTTTTAATTCAAATTGTTCTTGATAAATATCTGTGATGGATCCAGCGGCAATCAGAGAAACCGAGTCAATTCCTAGTTTCAAAAAGGTTTTAAAAACATATATTTTACTCTAGATTTTTAGATATAGTTTTGCTCCTGTCATTTCTTTTAGTTGGTCCACATTTGAACTGTTTTACTGTTTCTTTGATCTGGTGTGACTCATTTAACTTACCTCTTAACAGTATCTCTGAGTGTAGCTGTTTTACTTATCACCTTTCTTTCTGATTTTTATGGAAAGCATTTTGGGTTGTGTATCTCATGTATGAAAAGTGCTATACAGTACATATAACAATTGTTATTATATTATTATTACTTTTGCACATTTGACCAGGGATTTGCTGTTGTGTTCCTTTGTGGAAGAGGCATGAGACGTTAGTCCTTTTGTTATATCATGTGGCATTGATTGATTTTTTTTTTTTGTATGTACTGTCATTAAGTAAACATTCCTGTACAGCAGTTTTTATGGCCATTCCAAAGAGAATGCTGTGAGTGCTGTCAGGGACAGTGTACATTTAGCATAAACTGACTGCTGGTCATTGTGTGCCAACACTCATTCCCTTGTTCGTTTCAGGGCTTGCTGGGAAGAATGGAAAGTGGTAGGATAGCTGGGTTTTGCTTATTTGTAGACAATGCAGCCTTTCATCGAGTCAAGCATTCACTCCCACTCCCTCACTGTACCATATCACCACTGATTGCTTGAACATGGGCATTTTTTTTGCATTGACCCATTGATGGAAAATTTTATCTCTTTGACAGCAGATCAGTGGATCAGATAAATGAATGTGAAAGTTGTGTTTGTCTTGACTAGGGCTGGGTATTGTTCTATTTCCACCTCACACTCATTTCTGTTATTCTACACCCTCCTGGTTTGTAATTTAAAGGAATCAGAATTTGATTCCTTTAAATTAAATCATCGTGTTGGTATTTTTAGCACTGGCATCAGTTTGGTTTGGAAACTGGAGCGTTGGTATTTGTATTTACACATGTGCATTTAGTTTTGTAGGAATGTAACTGAAGATAGCTTCAGGTATCATTGACAGCATATCGTCTTCTGAAAGTAAATTCATAGCTTCACATGATGAAGTGTGGCTTGATAATTAGTAGATTATTAACAATTTCTCTTGTTCTCCAGGTTCTAGTTCAGGCAGAAATGGCACTTAATGAATTAACTTCCACTGCTGTGCAGCTATATGACAAATGGATGAAGGAAGCAGGTAAAATTAATTTTAGTTTCATTAAGTGGAATTGTCCAAGCTGTCAAATATTCTGGATAATGAATATTATCAAACTGCTACTTTATATAAATGCATTAAATACAGTTGGGCTCATAAGTTTACATACCCTGGCAGAATTTATGATTTCTTAGCCATTGTATAGAGAATATGAATGATAATGCAAAAACTTTTCTTTCACTCATGGTTAGTGGTTGACTGAAGCCATATATTGTCAAACAACTGTGTTTACTATTTTTAAACCATAATCACAACACAAAATGACCCTGATCAAAAGTTTACATACCCCAGTTCGTAATACCGTGTATTGCCCCCTTTAACATCAATGACAGCTTGAGTTTTTTAGTGGTAGCTGTGGATGAGGCTCTTTAGCTTCTCAGATGGTAAAGCTGCCCATTCTTCCTGACAAAAAGCCTCCAGTTCCTGTAAATTCTTGGACTGTCTTGCATGAACTGCATGCTTGAGGTCTCCCCAGAGTGGCTCAGTGATACTGAGGTCAGGAGTCTGAGATGGCCACTCCAGAACCTTCAACTTATTTTGCTGTAGCCAATGACAGGTCGACTTGGCCTTGTGTTTTGGATCATTGTCATGTTGTCAGCTTCCGGGCTGATGAGTGCAAAGTTTCCTACATTATTTTTTGATAACTTGCTGTATTCATCTTGCCATCAATGCTGACCAAATTTCCTGTGCCTTTGTAGCTCACACATGCCCAAAACATCAGCGAGATCCACCACTGTGTTTCACAGTAGGAATGGTGTACCCTTCATCATAGGCCTTGTTGACTTCTCTCTAAATGTAGCGTTTATGGTTGTGGCCAAAAAGTTCAATTTTAGTCTCATCACTCCAAATGACTTTGTGCCAGAAGGTTTCAGGCTTGTCTTGGCTGTTTGGCATATTGTAAGCAGTATCCTTTGTGGAATTTGCGTAGTAATGGCTTTTTTCTGGCAACCTGACCATACAGCCCCTCTTTCTTCAAGTGCCACCTTATTGTGCAGCTTTGTAACAGCCACACCACATTTTTTCAGAGAGTCCTGTATTTCACCTGAAGTTATTTGTGGGTTTTTCTTTGCATCCTGAACAATTTTCTAGGCAGTTGTGGCTGAAATGGTTTGGTTTCAACAAAACCTCTAATGTTCTACTTAATTACAGTTTAAAGACTGCTGATTGGCATTCTAAATTCATTTGATATTTTCTTATATCCCTTTCCTGTTTTATACAGTTAAACTGCCTTTTACAGCAGATCCTTTGACAATTCTTTTGCTTCCCCCATGAATCCAAAAAAACCTCAGCGCAGCACTGGATGAAAGACGCAAGGGTTTATCAGAAACTCATTGACCTTTTATACACACCCACTAATTACAAGCAAACAGATCACATGTGAAGATGGTTACCATTAATAGCCTTTCAAACCCGTTTGTGTCAAGATGTGTGCATGTTATCAGGCCAAATCACCAGCATAGGTAAATTCTTGATCAGGGTCATTTGGGAGTTTGTGTTGTGTTTATGATTTAAAAAGAGTAATCACAGTTGTTTGACAATAAATGACTTCAGCCAACCACTAACCATGAGTGAAAGAAAAGTTTTTGTGTTATCGTTCATATTCTCTGAAAAATAAGAAATCATAAATTCTGCCAGGGTATGTAAACGTATGAGCACAACTGTATGGTTTAATACAAATCTATGGGACAGTGATTGGGGGAAAATGACTGTTATGCTGGTTAATGACACAAGTAATGTCACTTATGCAGTGTGCTTTGTCCATTTTCCTAGATAGTGATATATTAAATTGGACCATAACCACATAAGTCTGTTTGAGATTTCTTAATAAACCAAATGGTTACAGACAAGTGTGTGGTTTAGATTTAGAGATAAAGTTTGCAAAATGCTAATGATAATAATATACATAAACTTATCTCGTCAATGTATATCAAACTTTGGACACCAAACATTTTTAATGATTCTGATTCATGATTCTGTCTTGAGGCAAGGGCCTTTTCCCAGTGTTTAGGATACACTCAACCAATATAAGCAATATGAGCACCTAATGGGATTACAGTGAAATCTAATGGCACTGCTGTGCTCCAGACCCCAGGACACAAGACTGGCTGCTCATGTCCTCTCTGATGCCTCAGACCATTATAATCGCCTCTTATATCTACTTTGTGACATCGCTTGGGCCCAAGCTCATGGAAAACCGGAAGCCATTTGATCTGAAGGGGGTCCTTGTAGTCTACAACTTCAGTGTTGTGTCTCTTTCTCTCTATATGACTTATGAGGTAAGATTTTAGCAAATATGTGCAGAAAAGTGCAAATAACTGCTATAATACCTAGCTCCCAATGTTTGTACAGAGGGGGGATAATTATTTGATCTCCTGCTGAATTTGTAAGTTTGCTTACTTACAAAAAATAAACAGTGTCTAATTCATTTTTATGGAGAGAGACAGAATATGAACCAAAAAAAAACATTACATAAAAGTTATAAATTGATTTGTATTTCACTGAGAGAAATAAGTATTTGATACCCAAGCAAAACATGAGCACAGCATTTAGACGTTTTTGTAGTTGGTCATCAAATTTGCACACACATCAGGAGGGATTTTGGCCTACATCCAGTGGGCACTGCAAGATTTCAGTCCATCATGATGTAGTGTGTTACCAGTGGTGTTCATAGTGACTGTAGGCCCAACTGCCTTCAGATCATTAACAAGCTTCTCCCATGTAGTTCTGGACTGATCCCTCACCTTTCTCATGATTATCCTCACCCCATGAGGCAAGATACTGCATGGATCACAAGACTGAGGGCAATGGATGCTCATTTTGTATTTCTTTCTTTTGTATTTCCGAATAACCGCACCACCTTCTCCCCAAGCTTCTTGCTGAGGGTCTTGTAACTCATTCCAGCCTTGTGCAGGTCTACAATCGTATCCCTGATTTTCTTTGACAGTTCTTCATTCAGGCCCATGGTGGTGGAGGCCCATACACATAAGGAGTTCAGATCAGAAGTATCTGTAATTGATAGACTAATTGTAATCTGTGTGCAACATGGGCACACACCCAGTCTGTGGGAGCCAGAAGTCTGGCTGGGTTGTAGTGGTTCAAATGTTTATTTCACTCAATGAATCAGTTCTTGATTTTTGGTTGTTAGTCTGTCTCTCTCCATTAAAATGAAACTACCTCATGAATTAGAGACTGTTATTGCCCCCATTGTATGTAAGACACAAAGTTTTTAAAATAACTTTTTTGACCAACAGTGACTAAAGACCTTTGACAATTTGTTTTAACTGTTTTCACCTGTAAATACTATAAGGTACACCTTTAAAAATGTACCTTATAGTCTTAAGTTATAGTCTTCTAGTCTAAATCAAAATATGCTAGTGTCAAACTTTATATCAGAAGTGGGCATTCCTAAAGGAAACCAATAAAAGTAGAAAAGGTTGATAAGCCCAAATAATTACTCTGATGCTCAGATGTAAAACTCTGTACATACCATAAAGTTGACTTGATGCCTTCTCATTCTGGCAAGTTGACTTGTTTGCTTTGGTTTATATCATTAAACATGTTTCATTTGAATGCCTGGCAGGTCATGATCATCTGGTTTGTCTGGGGTTACACCTGTAGGTCTTTCATCACTGTGGAAGTGTGAACACAAACCACACTTCTTTTTTTTTTACTTTATTTGAAGTGTTCATGTGTAATAGATGTTGGTGTTTTTAGCTTGTGTGTTTGGCCACAGGAATCCATCCTTAAGTGCTTGTAATTGAATAATGAAGGCTACATTTAAGCAGTTGTCAGACAGATGTAAGTCTGTTGAATGAGTGTTGATTAGTTGGTGGATAATGGAGGCATTCTAGAATCACCTAATCCATATGAGCAGAAATGTCTTTATGATGTGTTTTGTTTTTATGTATTTTTTAATTATTAAATTAAAATGGTACATTTTTATTTGGCATGTTGTGTTCAGTTTATCATGTCTGGCTGGGGAACGGGCTACTCTTTTGGCTGTGACCTGGTGGATTACTCCAACTCTCCTAAGGCCATGAGGGTAAGTGCAGAGGAGAGGAATGTCACTTTTCTGGAAATCTTTATCTCTCCCTTTTTGTTATCGATGTAGTTCATTGGCATAAGCAGAAAGTTGAAAGTTGTGGGCGTGTGCGTTATTGTGTGCGTATGGTGAGAGGGTTGTCTAACTGCCTGGCATGCCTAAAGCTCGATGTCTATCACAGGATTGCCGTGTGACATTTCATGTGTGCGTCTTTGTTTGATGTGCCTGTGGATTTGTGACCTTGCTGACTCTCTCAGTCTTATTATGACAAGCTTAAATGCTCTTGGTTACTGAACGTATTTGAAAATATGTAACATCCTCATATTCTCAATTGCTAGATGGCAAGCACTTGTTGGCTGTACTACTTTTCCAAGTTTATAGAGATGCTGGACACTGTAAGTAACCTGCAAAACTATCTCATTTACACTAAAACTCCACAGTGGAATATAATGATTTAATAAGTTACCATAGCCTGTTTGCTCTGTTTATTAATGGTTTGGTCATGTCCCTGTTGGCCAGGTGTTCTTTGTGCTGAGGAAAAAGAATAAGCAGATCACCTTCCTTCATGTCTATCATCACTCTATAATGCCGTTTACCTGGTGGTTTGGAGTCAAGTTCTCTCCAGGTAGCCTTAATGCATATCAGTAACCAAGGCTGGCTGCCTTGGCCAATCCTGTATTGTGAACGTGGTTTTGTTTTTTTCTGCCTCTGTATAGTCTATAACCTAATTGAAGTTTCGTTCAGAACAGGTTTTAACTGTCATCTTATTTCCGATTGCCCCTTTAGAAGAAATTAAGCTGCAGCTAAAACATGTTATCTTTTATTTCAGGTGGTCTGGGGACCTTCCATGCTCCTCTGAACTGTATCGTACATGTCATCATGTACACATACTATGGCCTGTCCGCTTTGGGTCCTGCCTATGAGAAGTTTTTGTGGTGGAAGAAGCACCTCACTTCAGTACAACTAGTACGTAAACACTTATGTCTTAAGTTCTTGACCATAGAGGCTGAGTGTTTGGTGGTTGATATCAAAATCAGGCAAATTTGACTTCTAATAATAAAAATATTAGCTGGTGTTTTAAAGAGAATCTCCTGTTTGCTTTCAGCTCCAGTTTGTGATCGTCACTTGCCACAGTGGCCAGTACTTCTTCATGAAGGATTGCCCATACCCATACCCGTTCTTTATCTACATCATTGAAGTATATGGCTTGGTCTTCCTTTGCCTCTTCCTCAACTTCTGGTATCATGCATACACCAAAGGCAAGAGGCTGCCCAAAGTTCTCCAGAGTGCAGAAAACATCAATGGGGTCCACCACACTAAAGAAGAATAACTGGCCTTTCTTAGGAACATTTGGAAATAGCAATCCCTCTGGTCCTGCTGTTTACTGGCATACTGTGACTTTTATACTACGAATATTTATATTTATGTGCAAAGCGTTTCGTGGTGCAAGAACTGAAGAAATCTCTTCTCACCAGGTTCTATTCCTTTCTTTTAACTCATGAGTTGATCCCTGTAATGATATTGCTCTGCCAGCAAATATCAAAGTACAGTAATCCCCTTGGGGGTAATGTGGGGTTTACGTTCCAAGAGCAACCGGGTATAGTAAAAAAAAAAAAAACACAAAAGAAAAATTAGTTATTGGTGGTAAGAAAAATGCCTAAAATGGCTATTTGTATATTATAAACCCTAAGTATGCCCCCAAATATGCTCCCAAAACACTGTAATTTCATTTTAAATTCAGTTTAATACATTATCCTTAACGAAAATGTAAAGGAAAACCCATATTCATACTGTACAGTTTACACTGAACTTCTGCAGTGCTAGAATGTAAATACGGATATTACCCCTGTACAGACTGCACTGTAATTCATACACAGGCGTTTTCTTTGGAATGCGCTTTTGTTTTATTTTGTACAAGCAGGGTAAATACAGTAATACTGTATACTGTATATACGGTTACTGTATATTGATATGCTTTCATGCATAATAACTCAGTGTTCATTTACTGTACTTGAATACAAGATGGGGGGCAAACTCTTCCTCAACATCTCTCAGCTACTCTTTTTTCATCATCTCAGTTGGACCTTTCCCATCAAACCTGTAGATTCCTGGACCTTTAGCTTTTCTTGTCGAACCGTCTTTGTTATTTTAGATTAGATAGTTTTTTAATGCTTGTGCTTTTGACTAGTTTACCAAATTAAAGTTACCAGCAAATTGTTTAAGGAAATGGTACAAACAGCATTTTCTCAACCATATAGTGCCTTAATTGTTTTCTGTTGCCTTTTCTTGCTTTCCCTTTAGCTTTAGGATACATGGTGATACACCATATAGAGCGAGTATTGCCTTTGAAGTACTGTAGCACTGCTTAAGGCGCTCATATCTTTGGTATGTAACACTTTTTGAGAGCGATAATGAGTAGTATGAATGTCCTTAGAGGAACCAGTGCACTTATCTGGACCCCTGCACTATCAAGCTTTTCAGTAGATAAGTACAGATCTTGGACCAGCTCTTGTCTGACCATATGATTAATGTCATCTGTATATGAAGGTAAACTGCTTATCCTGGGTCTGGACCCATTTTCTGGCGTGCTTGGTGCTTAAAAATGCAGAGTCCAGACTTATCTGCACTACTGGTGATGTAGGACAGGAGCAATATTCTAAATTCACTATTTTCAGCATGTCACTGTAATGTGTAAAGGAGCTGTCGGTGCTTTGCTGGATAAGTGGATTTTCTTTTAGCGCTGTGATGAATGTCTTCAGCTGCTTTTGTCCAAGCAGGAGTCTACATCAAATTTTATAGGTTTATAAACTTTGTCATTTGAATAATTGTTTCAAATGTGTAGTTGTATAAAAGTAAATACTGTATGCTGATAGTGTTTGTATAGATTGCTTTAAGATTTTTTTTTTCTTATCATCCTGGCATTTTGGATGAATCTTTGGCTCCCCCCTGTGGATTGAGGCTGTTGGTGTAGATGATCTGCAGTTTCCAGTTAGAGGCCATTGCTGTATTTGTAACTGGGGTACAATTGGACACCCATATAATGGGAAAGATATGGATTTGGTGCTAAAGTTCTGCTTCATAAAGATAAATTCATGTAAAATCCTTATTATTATTATTTTACATATGAAATAAATTAATGTTAGTCGTTTACAATGTGTCTTGATAACTTCATATGACCACCATTTTGTTTGTCATTTCATTTTGTTTAAACCTTGCAGGAACCCAGAAAAAGGTGTCATATAACTCATCCCCAATGGTGCCCAGACTGACCAAAGATTTTAAAAGAAGTTCTGCTTTGCATGAATGTAGTAGTAGCAGCTAGAATTAGCTTGAATATTTCTGTACGTATATGAAGACTGAGAATATATCTGTATGTACTGTACTATTATCCATCTTTGTAGATGATGGTGTGTCGTTTAGTTTTAAACCAAATAAGCAGGTTACATCAGCCCCATAGCTCAGAGCAAAAATAAACAATCAAGCTTCAACCCAGCCTAGATGTGCCTTTGCATGACCTTTTAAATGACACATTAAAAAGCCTGTGAACTAAATATTCCTGTCTGTCATTAAGGGACAGTTCCCCAGACCCAGGTTAGGCGTAAACCTAGTAATTCACAGTGGTGATTCACCATTGATTTGGTAATTTAGCCAAAACTAGGCTTTGTCTGATTCTAAAATTATTCTTTACAGTGAAACTTACTGACTTATGGATTTCTTTATAATGATTGTTTTGGAGGCCGAGGGCCACTGCACTTACAGCCATTTCATTTTACACACCAAATTATTAATGAACCTTCTTGAGTCTTGGCTGTTTAAAACGGAATACTGATAATGAGTGATGTATCTAAAGTACTATTGTTATTTAGCGCACATGTACCTTTCCAATAAGGAGCCCTAAGCCAAAACCTTATCTCCAGCAATGTCTCCAGCATGAGTCAAATGTTAACATTATGTTAACATTACTACAAGCTTGGCAAGTTTGATAAAATGTTCACGATGTAATTATAGAGATTTTGAAAAGATTGCAGAATTCATGTTTAACTTCTTGCCAGAGAAGCCTCCCCTGTGAAAGCTCATCATGAAGCACAGCTACTCTCCCAAAGTTTTTTCAGCAATCTAAAAAAGCTATATCTCTGTCTTCTTTCAGTTATAACCACCAATTGTGGATGGATTTTTCTTCTCCACATCTTTCCCAATACAGTCTCAGTGAATTTACATAGTCACCCGGGCCCATTCTTTGATTGATATCAATGTCCTCTACATGGAACTGCTTAAACCACTTGACAAGCTGTGGCCCCTCTCGCTGTCTTGGAATATCCCTCCTCCAAGTGAACCGAGGAAATAAATCCCTTTCAGACATACTAAACAGTTGCTTAACATCTGCGTAAGCAGCTCTTTTTGACTGGCAGTTTTTGAGTGAAAAACCACAGCATCAGTTGGCCTGTCTATTCTGTTGGGAGTTGGGGCCTCTCATGGTTAAATGAGATGTGAAATAGTGGAACTAGTTCTCTTGGCGAGGTTCAGATAAACATGTCAATAAAACTCCCTTGCCAAAAAAAGACAACAGTTCCTCAATATTATTTTTTAGTTCATAGCTGCAGTCAAATTAGTTTTAAAGGCCCTAAAATTGTTTGTATCAGGACAATATTAAAGTCAGATGGAGTGACCATGAACTCTTGCAGTCTCAGTAGAATTGTTAAAAGGCACAATTTCCTTATATGATGCAGCGTAACAGCATTCTGCTCTGAGCACTTTACCCTGGTGCTCCATGAACAAATGTGGTTTAGCAGCTGAAACTGGGTCATGGCACACAGTACACAACGTGTGAAGTAGCAGGTCACAGCAAATCTATATTAAAAGAGCAAAATGTTGGCTTTTGCTCTTCATGAGCTTTCCAACAGCACCATCCTCGGCTGGACGTTGTGCACATTTGTCAGCCTGAGGTGGCATTTGCTAATCAAACTAATTTGCAACACCTTGCAAAGTGATAATCTTAAAGCTGAGCCACTGTTACAGCCAAGAATTACATCTGAAAGAAATGGACAGGGGTGAGGGGAGCAGTTGACAGCTGGAGGACAGATTTGATGCACTAGTACACACATTAAATGTCATGCACATTCTTTCCATCCAGCAACGGCTGTAACCTAAAAGATTTGTTGTGCATTTAATAGCACGTTAGATTTGCTTAATCATCCTTTAGACCTGTGCCTAAAGTGTTTCAGAGAATTTAGGAGCAATCTTGGGTTTGCCAGCTTAAATGCGCAAGTCTCAGTAAGTTAGGAAGCCCCAAGTTTTGTTTGTTTGAAATTTCAGTGTAAAATCAGCGAGAGCTTATTAGGGCCAGTGTGCTGCAAGCTCTGAAGTTCTTGCTGTTGCTCAAACTGGTGCTGGCTACAAGTCTAACTAACCAGTTCTAAGCAATGTCCCTGTCAGCAAAGCAAATATTTGAACTCACAATGATTTGAGTAGAATTCTTTAGGAAATTTCTCAATGAAATTTCCAAAACTTCAACGGCTGAACAATTTTAATTTGGTCAATTTGATTTTGAAACATTTCAGGACAATTTGTAAAAATACATTGCATCCACAAGAACCTTCATACATTATTAAAATATGCTTTGACGTTATTATAATTCATCAAACAGGTACTAAGCGAATGAAATGCAGTTAGAATCTAACCAGAAGGGCAAAAGAATAGTATTATTTACAGATAAGTGCTGCGTAAGTGATGCTAGTTCCTACAATATGTACAGTGTTATTGACAGTTGAGGACAATATTTGCAGAGGATTAAACATGCATTATATATAAAATAAGGTAAAGTTGAAAGGATTTGGCAAGTGGAGCATATATTTAAGACTTAAATGTACAGTTTTGACAAAAATTTACAGTTGGTTGTAGGTACAATAAATAGTAGAGATCTGCACAATGTGAGAGGATCAGCCTGTACAAGAATGAGCATGAAAATATAAATGTACTACAGTAATGAGTGCAATAATGCTTAGTGCCGTGGTATGTTCAGCAGGGTCACAGCCTCAAGGAAGAAGCTCTTCCTGAGCCTGCTGGGGCAAGCGCAGAGACTGTAAAGCTTGGCAGATGGGAGGAGAGTTAAAAGTCCATGGTAAGGGTGCGATGCATTCTTGGTAATGCTTTTCACCCTCCCCAGGTAGTGTTTAAGGTAAACGTTCTCAGTGGTGGGCAAATGAGTGCTGCTAAACCGCTTTTACCACCTTCTGAGTGCTTTATGGCTTGATGCGGGCCAATTGCCATATTAGATGCAGTTTTTGAGTATGCACTTCTTGATACAGTGGTTAAAGTAAAAAGGGTAAAATATCTGTTAGGCAGACAGTCCAAAATCCAGTTGCAGAGTAATATCAAACTGGCAAAGTTTATAATAAAGTCTTTCATTCCAAAACTGATACAGAGGAATCTTCCACTTCAGATTTGTGCTGATGAATCCATATTTTCCTTATTGATTAATAAAGCATCTGTCTCATTTACAGCCATAGTTCCTAGTGAAAAGAACTATTATTATCATCATTAAGGGCCATATGGATGGTGTTTCCTCTCTATGGGTCTTAATGGCTTGTTTATTATATCCTTAATTATATACATCCATCTTGTTGTTGGCTGTCCTCTTCCTCTTACCTTCCAAACATAATTGTGTTTTCTTACTCTTCTCATAACATGTCCAGGATAAGACAGATTCAGCCTGGCTATCTGGGCTTCAAGTGAGAGGTGGGGCTCAATTTGATGAAGGATCCATTGGTTTATTTTTTTTAAGTCTTTGCCAGCACAATAGTTCATCGACATCAATATTTTTCTCTTGGCCAGAGTTCACATGCATAAAGAAAAGACCACAGCATGGACACTCCTGACCTTTGTTTGCAGAAACACTAAATTGAAGATGTTTCCAAGCTCCTTCATTCTTGCATTTAGTGCCAATCTGTGACGTGTTTCTTGATTGCTGGATCTTTTATTTATCGATAATTAATCCAAATATACAAAAGCTGTCCGTCACTTCTACCATCAAAGATAAAGTTAGCGGCCTTTCTTGTTGTTATAACTTTATCATCTTCACACAATTTTTTCTTTCCTTTGGAGGGACTTTGGATCTTCTTTACTTTCTACTGAGTCTCATGTCATCCACATATTGAAGGTTATTAAAGTTTCTTCCACATATGCTTTTCTTCGTTTATGTTCAGGATACAGGTATAGGTTTTCTATTTAACCTCATCTAAACTGATGTGGAACCAGGTTTTTGTCTTTTTGCTGTCATGGCTATGACTTGTTCACTGTAGGGGCTGTTCTGGTTCACAATTTCTTAAGGACATTTCATAATGTGGTCAGTACTGTTGAAGGCTTGGCTGTTGTCGATAAAACAGAGTTTGACTGAATTCCTTAGCTTTGTCTGTTGTACAGCATGCAGAAAAGCATCCTATAGTGACACTGATTTGCAAAAAGGGGGGGAAGTGCTTCAATTTTGTTGCTGTAAAAAGTTACAAAAAGCATAATTTGATGTTGCCAAAAGAAAAAACAGACTGGTGTCATTGGGAATTTTACTGACCAAAGGTTCCTGCAAACAGATGGGCTATAGCGGTCACACACACTGATCCCAGGACACTGTCCAGCACACTGGGGAGCAGAAAACTAAAAGAGTATACGGTCACAGTCACAGGCGTCACTGCAGTCGAGAGGACAGACAAGCTTGTCAATCTATTTTTTGTATATTCCACAATTACAAAATATATTAAAATAGACCTGAAATACATACATTCTATAAAGTAGATGCTAAATTATATTTTAATATGTTATATTCAGTGTTTAAGGTACTTTTAATGCAACCACTAGATATCAACTGTAATAGTTCATCATCTTTGGTATTATTCACTTCTTTGTTTATAGAATGTTGTACTGTTTAGACAGCTTTCTCTGTGTTCACATCTAACCGTTTCCTAATGTAGGATTGAAATTATTGTTCTGTACTGCAAGAATAATGTGAGCAGAATGGAAATAATCCAATTGTTCGCAACGTGCAGTAAAACATGACTCACAGCACCCTTAACTAGGGCTCAGCATCCATACTGTGTCAACATCATAGAAGGACCATATCTCTGACTTGATGGCAGCTGGTGAGTGAATGTATGGAGCTGTCTCAGAAGATCATGATCAAAGTGGGTGGGATCATTACCACTGCCTCAGGCTACACGGCTACCTGCTCGTGTACATCTTGTCAGCTTGTCATTGCAGCAGACACAGCACAGCATTACAAACTTCAGTCATTTATATATACTTATCAACTGACACTGTTATTCAAAGCGACTCTATATGCACTACATGTGGAGCGTTCAAAAGTTCAGGATCACTTGGCATAGTAATAATTATTGCTTGATTCAGTGCGTAGATTAAAATATGATAACTCAGACACCAGCTGGTATTCTAACATGTTTTACTGACTCTACTAAAATACATATTATTGGGACCCACCAAGACATTCTGGACAACACCATGCTTCCAGCTTCCAGCAATTCTACAGAAAGGATGGACACAAATGACCACAGAAAGAAATCTTGTAGAAAGTCTTCCAAAGAAGAGTGGAAGCTGTTATAGCCGCAAAGGGGGACCAACTCCATATTAAAGTGTATTTAAAAGCAATGTCTTTAAAGTCCCTATTGTTGTAATAGCCAGGCGTCCCAATACTTTTGTCTATAAAGTAAATGTATGTGTGTGCGTGTATGTGAGTAAATCATACGTCATAGTGAAACTGGACGCTGCCTTGAGCTTCTCCTCCATTATGACCCAAACCAAAATTTAGGATCAACACAATAACCAAAGCTTAAATGAGTTTCATTGTGCACATTTTCATTGCTTGCAGATTGTGAAGGAAGTTTGTGAAAATCATTATGGAAATCTGTGAAGTAGAGTCACACATTTATTTTAATGAAAACATTTTGACAGTTTGTGTATTTTCTTCTTCTTTCTCACCACTGCCTAAAGACCAATTCATTACATAAAAAACCTTATAACAAGTGGAAAACAGCAAGAGCTTAATTAAATTACCTGCCTCAGCAAGCTTTAGTGAGAATAACTGGATGTATTCACTGAGTAAAAAAAATATATAATTTCCTGCAGTGTTGGTTTGGTTCTTTTGGTAAAAAAGAAAAGTATTTTTTCTGTGTTATGTGTATGAGCTGCATTCCTGATGGTTGACCTGTGGTTTGCTTGATCCAGGACTTGTTCTAACCCCCTAGCAGACCACATGCTGTGGGTGATGTTTGATTTCAGTGCATATGGCAGATAATCTGCAGCCTAAGGGTAAGAGAGCCATCCAGGGGGAGACGCGCACATAGTCACACAAGCATGGAAATGATTTGGACACGTGCAGCGGAAAGGAAAAAGATGACATCATGACGCAAGCTGGGCTGAGAAGAGTGTGTGTAGGATCGTATTGTTTGTAAACGCTCTTAAAGGTCACCATGTGTACCATCCATGGAGGAATTGAGGAACCCAGTCGGTCGATAAGCATCACGTAAACAATGTCAAACGAAACATATCTTAGTAAAGTACGAATCACTTCCATTGTTGAAAGAACTTCTACATTTTTCATCTGAATCCAGTTAAGAGCTGCATCTGGAGACAAACGAGCACCAGAAGCGTTAATGTAACACTGATTTACTGTTTACAGTGTCTTACAGAAATTTCCGCCGCTTTTTTGCCCAGCGTAATACACGCAAGGGCACTCATGCTTGAGTCATTCTATGTGTCTGCATAACGATGCAGTTTGATAGAAGCCGTACTGGATTTAGACTCATGGTTTCAGAGTCACACGATTGATGACTCAGCGTTTTCAGTGGAAATCCCATACTAGAATGAACATGAGGTCAGTAACAAACAGTAACATCACATATCACTTAAAATGGTTATCTGACCAGTTCTCAAGGCCCTGTGTGCTACATGTTAGTTTGGAATAAAAGCATGTGGACACAAGGGGGTTCCTAAGGACCAGATTGTGAACCACTGATGGTAAAAGACTAATTTCTTGTTTTCCCATAAAAGCAGGGACATTTGACTCCCTCTAAATCAGCTTCTGAGGTTTTGTTCCATCATCATTAACCAGTAAAATCACATTTCTCCTCCTCACCACCATCACATTTTATTGAAAAAAAACCCACCAATTTCTGCTTGGAATGCAGTCAGATTTGTGGCAGTTTATATCCCAATATTTGATTCAGAAGAAAGAAAATCTCTCATACTGTAGCCTTCGTCCCTGCAATTATTAAAACATTTTCCTTCCGCTTGCATCACATAAAAAATGTTTCAATAAGTGCATGATGCTTTCAGTCAGTGAGAAATCACATGAAACAATCATGATCTCAATATTGACCAATATAATCTTGATAATGATTTTTCCAGAATCAAGCAGCCCTGCTTAAAGGATTCATATTGTGAATTTTTATAAATAATAAAACTGACTGCCAATCAGAATGGAGCTCATTTATATACATCAGGCTTGAAGAAGTAACAAAAATAGCCTGTTTAATTTTGAGGGATAGTAGTAGGTTAGAAAATGCTAGAGAAAATATGAATAATAACAAATATTCTGTAACCGCTTCCAATGATGTTCCATCTCTGGACATAATTTTACTAAAATAATACTAATCACTATTATTATTATTATTGTTCTTGCTATTGTTGTTGTCATTACTATTATTATTATTATTATTATTATTATTATTATTATTATTAATAATAATAATAATAATAAAAACATGACCGGAATAAAAAAATGTGGCATAGCAGAACAGCCCAAAAGCCCACTATGGTTTTAAAAAAGAGTACTTTGCACTGCGGGTTGACTACCCACACTAGTGTGATATAATGGTGCAGTGTGAACAGTCTCTGTGGATGCTGCATTTGACCCTTCACATATGAGGTGGCACTTACCCTTCATTAAACACTCCAAGGCCACAGTGCCAGCCAAGATGAAAAAGACTAATGTGGGATGACAAAGCATGATGACACAAAAATGATTAGCTTAATGCGTGCATTCATTTGTGTTTCAGTGTGTATGTGCATTTCTATGAGTGTTTATGACTGTGTGCTTCCAGCTGAATTCAAATTAGCGACCGATTTCTCATTCTGCTCTTCTGCAAATTAGTAAAGGGACTTATTTTCCAAGTCAGTACATGAATAAAAAGATTATCGGGGTATGTTTAACAACCCCTTCGTTCCTTGTGGCAAACAAAGACAGATAAAGAATATTTTGCTACGTCTGTAAAAACACACTCTTTTAAAACTAATTATTAAGACATGGGAAAACGCTCAAGTGCAACAAATTGCCAAGAGCAAAAATCTCCGGACTTGGAATCCCACCCATTAAGACTGTTGACAGCCCAATGGGGGGGCGGGGGTGACTGTGGGAAAAAAGACAATGTTATAATCTGAGTGAAATTAACCCATTTAATCACTTATTCAGTTATTAATCTTAAGACATATTATTCAGTAAATAACTTATTCCACAATAATATATATTGAATGCTATTTGAAACTATTCGTAATGAGACTGAGGATTTGGAAGAGATAAAGAGATAAAAGTAACCACTAATTTAAAGTATACAGTCATATGCAAAATATTCTATTTTAAAGCACTATTGTGTGTGTGTGTGTGTGTGTGTGTGTGTGTGTTTCATTTATAAAACCCTATGAGAAAAAAATTCAAAGTACATTTTTACTTTGAATTGTTCCATATTTTAATTATGTCAGGCAGTCCTCACAGCATTGGTCAGTGAAGCTGGTTAGTACTGGCCTGGGCCGTCCTGCACTTCTGCTCTGCTGTGAGACTGCAGCACTCTTTCCCTCAGTCTCCTCAAAAAGCCTTTCCAGCCTCTGCTTGCACTGCCAGGGTTGGAGGAACTCTGGGGGTGGGGTCTACAGAGCAGTGCAGAGCTGTGATTGGCTGAGATGCTGGGAACTCTGTTGTTGTTTCATCCTTAAACCACAGTGTGCTTCAGTCTCAGCAGCACAGGAAGCACTGGGGACACACACTTTTGCCTGCCTCTTTCAGGGGTGGACTGGTGCACAGTGACAGCAGTGCAGGATCCCTTGGGACAGGGGGAGACCTCGTCTGTCACGTTCTCTATTCTTCTTTCTCAGGAAAAGAGTAAGTTCCTGTTTACCTTTTACCATCTTTTCTACTCCTGTACTAGGATGAGTGTAGTGGTAGAGGATGGGACACTGCATAGGAGTCAATAACTGTGGACCTATGTGAATACTTGTGTCTGTGTGCTGGAGTTTCTGGTGTATCAGCATGTCTGTGTGTATAGAGGTCTGGTGCAGGTGATGGATGTTAATAGCTCTGAATGGGCAGAGGCAGGTCCAAGGTGACTTTTGGGATGCTCAGCCTCCTCAGTAAAGTTGGGACTGCATTGCATGTGTTCAGAAACCAACACCTCCCCCACACACACATATATAACCACACAGACACACACACACACACACACACACACACACACACACACACACACACACACACACACACACACACACA
>JBBJLR010000018.1:13205821-13247015 GCA_037577145.1 Brachypetersius gabonensis
TCCAATGTAAGGCATGTAAATTCATCGCCACAACAACTCAAATGCAAATCACTCTAAACAGAATAGAAGAATAGATTGGTTTTAGGCAGAATGAAAATCCATACAGTCGGCTTTCAAAAATGATCAAATATAGTTACTTTGTTTAAGGGCCTTGCTGAATGACACAGTGACAGCATTTAGGGACAGCAAAACACAAAATGTCTTTGTGTTGCACAACTAATAGTTTATCATAATCTACTGATTAGAACTTTCAGTGAAAATCTTTCAAACAGCATCCCAGAACTGTTTAAGTAATGTAATGTAACATGGACTCTCTGACTGGTTTGTGGCTACTACAAACTAATTGCAGCAACATGTGATGTGCTGTGTGTTCTGACACCTTTCTATCATTGGTTTTAACCTTTATCTTAGCAATTTGTGCTACTGTAGCTCCTCTACATACCCTTTGCTCCCCACATGCACCAATGAGGCCTGGGTGCACATGACCTTAATGGTGATCTTCCTTGGACCACATTTAGTTGAAAGTAACCATTGCATTGCCTACATCACAAGACTTGTTTTTTATGCTCTAACGCAAATTCACTTGCTGCTTAATATATCTCCCTCCTTGACAGGTACCGCTTTTTAAATTAGTGTTGTTCACTTCACTTTTCAGTGCTTTTAATGTTGTGGCTCCTCAGTGTAAAGTTCAGTTCACAACATTTAAAAGGTGATTAGCTCATTTTAATACATCACGGTGAGCTCTTCAGATATGCCTGTAATTTGTCAGGCTTAGTGATTGCACACAGCATTACACCAAAATGAAATTTCTTGACATTCATCGGCATGCCTAATAAATGAATATTGATGTTGGTAACTGGGAAATGTTTCAGTGTGATCCAGCAGATGTACAGCCAAATTAAACACATTATTGTGCTGGCTGTCTGAAATTTTGTCTGAACTGAGCTACTTTATTTAACACAAAACTCACAGCACAAAGCCTTTAGTGGCCTTTAGAGGCAATGCATTTCAGGTGTTTGGAAAATGCTTTAGAAAGTTCACGGTTGGGCTACCAGTCTGTTTTTCTGAAAGCCCTGATTGTGGCTTTGAAGTTCAGTCACACACGCTGTCTTTGTGCTACGTACATGGCCTTTGTGCAACTCCCATTGTGCATTGTACGTTTTTACGAGCAAATGAGACCACAACGGTTATTTCTGTCCATTCTCATTAGCAATTCAGTATAAATTACTCAGATCAAATGTGACACAAATGAAACCACTGATTATATCCATAGATTTTTTTAGGTTGCTAAAGGTAATTCTCAGAAGCTCATAACCGGAAGGAATGCCCCCCCTTTAATCTCATAGACAAACATCATCATGATTTAATAATTGTGCAATTTGGATCCCAATATATTTTCAGCTGTAGTTGCACTGCATGGCAGGAGCTCATTTTCATATAGCTTGCTAAATATGTGTAGCGTTTCAAGGTTAACCCCACTTCATTCATATTTAATAATCTGCCATATGCAATGTGGCACCACCAGCAGCAACTGAACTAATTGGAATGTTTGTGTCTTCAACACATCTCCAAAACACACCGTTAATTACATCTAACGCTTGCTTATTTACCCTCTTATTTATTTATGACTTGACTGATATGTTGCATTTTTCACCCATGTAATAAGATTAGGGTGGTGTCCATGAAAGGGAGAGAGCTTCTGCCAGGTTAATTTGTTTCCCATGGGCCTTTGCAGCTCAGCTGTGCCCATGCTGCTGGCATTGGCTCTGAACAGCCCATCAGTTCAGACAGGCAATATGTTTGTTGCTGTTCACCATATGCAGGGAGAAATTACCACCTGATTACATGCCTGGTTTCATAGTATGGTGTACATGATCTGGGTATGATTAATTTCGCAGTTGATCAAGAGTTTAATATTAATAATGGAAATTGTAATATTAAAAATGAATTATAAAATGTATGTGTGTGTGTGTGAGTGCATGTGTGTGTGGCAGACCAGTTCAATCTTCCATAATCTATCATTTATATAAATTTCGTTTCAGGTTTTCTATACATGAACTGTAATATATAAAGTATGTTTATAGTTGCAATTTACATATTGTGTTATAACTGAGGCATGTGCTAATATTTATTGTGTAGTTAGAGCTGGTTAGGCAGGTTTAAAATTGTCATTAGGAATTGTCATGGCAGTGCCAACACACAACAACCAACTGGCTTGGAAATCTGCAGGATCTGGAAGTGAGGCTAATTGATGCCTGCAAAGCAGGGGAAGGTTATGAAAAGACTTCAGAGCACTTGCAGCTTGCAGTTTCCACTGTTTGAAATGTCATAAAGAAATGTCAGTTAAAGGGAAATGTGGAAGTCAAGGAAATATCTGAAAGACCTAAACACCCAGGCAAAAGCCAAGTCTTTGACAGCGAAAGACGTGTAGAAATGATCTGCATGCAGTACTCATCATAGTGAAAACGTATCAAATACAGTGCCTTGAAAATTATTCAACCCCCTTAAAAGTCATTGGATTTAATTGGATTAGAAATGCCACTTACACAGATTGTTCCAGTCAGTATTTGTTATTGCAGACCAGTAAGCACATATCAAAATTCATTATTTGTCAGCAAATCTGCCAAAAGTATTACTTTTTCCTAGTATTGTTAGAATGTTTGGTACAATATTAGCTTTAGAAACTTTAGTTACTTTAGTTTACTTTAGTACGTTACTGCTGAAAAAGTAAATGCTGGCTATAACAGAAATGTGTCTGAAATCACATCTTGCTGCTTATGGGGCTGTGTATCCGCAAAACAGTCACAGGGCCTATGATGTCTATTGGCGAAAGCGGAACTAGACCATGGTGCGATGAAAACAGGTGGTCTGATCTGAAGAATCAGATCACCTGTGGACGTGCGAGTGCATCAACATCTACATAGCTGGGAAAAAGATGGCACCACAGTGAGTTATGATAAGACAGTCCTGTGGATGTTACTTGGACGCATACCACCTACTGCCTAAACATTTTTGCAGACCAAATACACACCTTAATGGCAACGGCCGCTTTTAGCAGGATTGTCACACTGCAAATATTTAGGAATGGTTTGATGAGCATGACAAAGGAGTTCAAGGTGTTGATGTGGCCAAAATTTTCCAGATCTCAATTCTATTGAACATTTGTCAAATGTGCTGAAAAATCTAGTGCAAACCATTTAGGCCCACTGGATCTGCTGCTAGTGTTTAGGTGCCAGATACAAGAGCACACTATCAGAGGCTTTGGGGAGTCCATGTCCCAACAGGTTAGAGCTGTTTTGTAGAAATGTGGGTGACCTACATAATATTGCAGAGGATGATAATTACTGATTGTTATATGTGTATAGACAGAAACACAAATGCAATGATACCATACACACGAACACATAATGTGGTCAAGCAAGCTTCATTTCATGGGGTTTCAAATCACCATTCTCTTTTTTTGCTGTTTAATAATGCACCGATGTAGTGCTCATACTACACATTGCAAATCATAAAAGATTTCATTGTTGCTCTGCGTTATGGATGGAAGTGGATGATGAAACAGAGCTGAAATGACATTTACTCTTTTGTTCAAGTGCAAATAAAAATACCTCTAGAAAGTAGCAATTGTCTATCATTTCATATGAAGGTTTTGCATACAACAGTACACAAGACTGTCCTGACATCAAAGGACTGACCACCATAACTGTACGGGGGAAAATAATTGAGGACCTTCAATGCACAAAAACATTGGGACAAAAGTATTGGGACACCTTTTTAGTTTGCCTTTAATAGGCATACTTTAGTATGGACTTGGTCCCCCTTTGCAGCTATAACAGCTTCGCATCTTTTCTGAAGGCTGTTTGTTTCTGTGGGAATTTGTGCCCATTCATTCTGTAGAGCATTTATGAGGCCAGGGACTGATGTTGAATGAGAAGGCCTGGCTCACAGTCCCCGTTCCAGTTCATCCCAAAGTTGTTGGATGGGGTTGAGGTCAGGCTCTGTGTGGGCCAGTTAAGTTCTTCCACACCAAACTCCTCCAACCATGTCTTTATGGTCATTGCTTTGTGCACTGGGGCACAGTCATGCTGGATCAGAAAATGGGCTTCACCAAACTGTGTCCACAAAGTCCAGTTTTTAGCTGGAAAGCCCACTAAAATCATCATGAATGGATTCCTCGTAGAGTTATAGTAAACCAGTTCTGTCAGGACGAGTTTACTCTGGGGCCTTGAAATGCAAAATCTCATATGAATAATGACTGTGTTTTTTTTTAGCATTCGTGTCCCTAGAAGGCAGCTCTTCTAGAAAAGGCATGACAAATGGGGGTTGTTTGTTTTTGTGGGAAAAATGAGTTGCCATTGAAGGTCAGGCCAAAAGAAGAACTGTTATTGACTCCTCTGTTAGCAAGGGGCATACTGTTTAGCTCCCAGCATTATTTAATTAAAGTCAATGAAGTCATTAATAATGAATGAGAGGATGACTTTTATGCAATGTGTTGACATCGCTTAAGGGATATAAGCTCAAAAGAACCATATGTTCATGAGAGAAACATTTTGAGCACAGAACAGCCAGAAAAGAAAGCTTTGTCAAGAGACGGCTTTAGAATTGAAGCTTGGCCATTTGTTATTTCAAGATTGTGACATAAACTCATTATGTGGGAAAGTAAAATAAACATACTCATTTGAGAATGAGAAGATCCCAAACCTGAATAGTTTACTAGCAGTTTCAATTAATGGTTAAAGTGTCAAGGAATGTCTTTGTGTAATTTCTTGAGCAATTGCTTTTCCCATTTGCCCAGAGTCTGTTTGGAAAATGCTGGTGTTCACTGTTTCTGATCAATACAGATGTGCATGTCCAGGGGGATGGAAGGCACACACTCATCACTCAGTAGACCAGGGTGTGAAGACAGGGCAGCATTTACGGTCGTGACCGGAATGAAACACATTTTTTTTGTTTGCTAAGGTAGTGGTTCCATCTCTTATATGTGACACGTATGGTCTAGCTCTTGGTTAGTGTCTGTGTGTGTGTGAGAGCAACAGAGCGATATGGGAGAAAAGGAGGGGGGATAAATTAAAATGTGAATTCTTTTATTATTATTATTCCCTCATGCACTGCTGTTGGTGACTTGATGTTTAAATGGTTAGCCATGCACAGATGCTCCTGATATGCCAAATAATGATTGACACAATGATATAAAAAAAACATAGAAACAATGATGTAACAGATTCTCAAAATCCCTTCCCAGCCTGCAAGAGCTGACCTCAGTGAGGCGTGAGTGTATGATCTGAGGCTTGCTCACCCTTTTATTTATTCTTAAAGGTGACCTTTACACATTTATGAACCATTATTAAACTTCTTGGAGTATTCAGAAGTAGGGTCTGTAACTTGCAAAACGAGAACAAAACCTATACATACCGATCAGTGCTATACCGTCCACCAAGTACATATACGCCACATTTTTAAATATTAAGAACCCCTTGGCTTTTACACTTGGTAACATTTGTTCATGTCTCCCCCATTTGGCTTGTATAACAAAATGGCCACCAACTGTAAATTCTAATTCAGTAGCTAAAACATGTCTGTTGTCGCGTCTGTACAGGTGTATTTAGCAGAAAATAAACAGACAGAAAACTGGATCAGATCATACAAAATTAAATAAACAAACCAATCCAAAAATCATAACCACAAAACTCAAGTAGAAAAAAGTAAACTAAAGCACAAGCTTGCCATAACTTAAAACAGATTGCAAGCTGTGATAAACATTAACTGAATTCAATAGTAAATCTTAAACTACAACTGAAATACAAACACAATCACCAAATCAGTGCAAGGAAGAGGTTAACCTCGAAAGTCAGAACAGAAATCCACGGAAATAAATCTGGATGTTTCTGAAAAGAGAGAAATAGAAATGTGTGAAAGAAAGCAGCTGATAGGCATGACAACAAGACAACAATCAACCCAGAAAAGCTAATCAATGAATAAACTGATCAACCGAAACACTTAACTTATAACAGTTAAACCTAGGTGATAATCAATTATAAACTGAGTCTAACGAACTAAAAAGAAAAAGCAAACCCAGGATCAATAACCTGGTGATAAAAACCACTGGAGACAGGGTGGAGGAGGTGTCTCTGTGATAACTGAATAAATTGCCAGTCTTGTATTTGCCAATTTTGTAGGCTTCTTTTCTTGTGTAGGCTTATTCTGATTCAGCCATAATGGCATATAGATGCTATTTAACAAACAACTGTTTCAAACAAATCATCCATACAATGTTGCTTTAGGTAGCTGCAACATGTTTACCTCTGTTCCTCTGACAGGGTTTAGTTAACCTTCAAAATAAACTTTAAATCCTTACATAGCATTTCACTTGTTGAAGCGGTCAGATCATTAAACCTGACTCTTCTTGGGCCAGTTCGCACATTCTGCTTGGACCCCATTGATTGCCGCTTATTCTCTCAGCTTCAGTGGTGGTCATATTACGCACCGCAATGCGATACGTCTAGTCCTTGTAAGTGTCGCAGTTATATGGATCTTGAAACATTGCATAAGAGTGTTACATAATAATTTAATAAGTAACATTTAGAATTAGCCAACAAGATGTTTGTATATTTTAGACCATACATTAATCAAGCTGACAAGGTCCTCAAGCTTAAAAGAGAGGTAATTTATTGTAACTGCATAGTGTGTCAAGTGGCTAACTTCGCTTAAAGCGTCTAGGTAAAAACACATTTAGTGTGCATTATTTAAACAACTTTTATTACTATAACTCCTACAGTGTCATATAACCCATTTAGACTGCCTATGAAAATATACATTATAGGTAGATCAAGGTTGACCAATACATTATGAATATAACTATATTAACATTGACTATCAGTTCAACTTTCTTCTTTTCTATTACTCCCTCTCTCTGGGATAAATGATAAATGTAATAGCTGAATATTTATGTAAATTATCAAATAACAAATGAACGGTCTAAATGTGGTCTGCAAACGTAAGCTTTGTTTGCCGTTTTGTCAAGTGTGACATCTTTTATTATTTTTTTCATTAAATAATAAAACAGTGCTTTTGGCTTAATATTTTTAAATTAATGATATAAAAATAAATATGTATATTGAGTAGTTATAGTTTGATTTGTAGAACACCAGCATGGAAGGAAAGCTACTATTTACTGACCACTGTGCTGCTTCAGAATTGACACTGTTTTTCTTTCAGGTGGTTGCAGTTAACTTTGAGCTCTGTGGAAAGCTAGGTCAGATGTACATATGTTGTTTATGATTTGCTTTATCCTTCATTTTTGTGCTAATTCTCCTTGAAAATACTGCTTTTTGAGCTATCAAACTCACAAAGATATGAATCTATAGGTGAGCTGCCTCACTCTAGGTTGTATCATAGAGAAGAATCAGTTAAACACACAGAGCAAATGTAAATGAGAAATTCTGGAAATGGATATATTTCTATTCATTTATTTTTGTTGAATTATAGTTGCAGCTGTAATCTAATCTAAACACTAGCTGAAATTTAACTAAAGACCTAATTAATGAAGAAGTAGCTGAATAAGTGTGAAGCCCTCTAGGTTGATTTAGTTTGTTCTCTGGCAACCATGATACCAAAAATCTAAATTCGTTTCAGGGTTAAACTCTTGCATGTATCCAAGAGTATGTTCTCCTCCCTGACTTTGCTGTTTCTCACTCAGGTGTCAGACTTGTCAGAGTCCCCTGAGGGCTGTCCACTGACTTGCATGGAGCCCTTCACCGTCCGCAGGCTGTCGTGTCGGAGCGTGCAGCTGCCGCCGCTGGCCTTCCGACAGGCTGAGCAGTACTACTGTGAGAAGAGGCCAGAGACCGAGACAGCACAGCCCAGACCAACCAGCCTCCCCCTGAGAACTCCCCCACTCATCGCCATCACATCCGCAGAGAGCAGCAGGTACGCAGCCAGCGGCATGAATCTCTCAGAGGTCATTTAACTCTGCAGCTTTTAATACAGCAGTAGAATGGTAGAAATAGAATCACCCTATACAGACTGCAAGCCTTGACTCTGGAATTCACCCGTTGTCCCAGTGTCACAGTTTAATCGGTGTTGACTGAAGCTGTTTTGAAAAAGCCGTAGTTATTGGGCTGCTGCAGATATAAACATGATAGACTTTCAAGAAGGTCATTGGGGATCTCCAGTGAGACTATGCATGTGTTCTCCTCTAGTTCCTCAGTCTCAGTACAAAGTAAAGTTCTGTAGTGACATTCAGGTGTGTTAGAAGACACAATAGAGCAAAAATCCAGACTAGACATTGCTTCTGATAACTGGATTTAAGAACATTTCTTTGCTTAACCCTGGTTTATACACTCCTTTGAAAAGGTGTCATAAAGGATTCACTTCCCATAATGTAAGAGTTATTTACTAATTTGACAGATCTATCTGAAACATGCTATGTTGAAATTGTTCAAACCTTAAAATGGTTCATCACATATCATGTGCAAGAATAGAGTTCAATAAATTGAAGGTTCTTTGGGGGAACCTTTTTTTTCTACGGCATTACCCAAAAAACGTTTTGGCACCTTTATTTTTGAGCGTGGCTGAGAAAAGATGGTAGTAAGTAGTTTGGTTATCAAGCATGTAATGTGAATATGGCAGCACAGAGCATGCTGTGTTTCTGCTGATTTAGTTTGTTACACTGGAATACCAACTAATTTGCAAATGAAATCATATTAACTCGTCGCTACTACTTCCTATTCAGTGTTAGCCACCTTAACACATTTGGTGATTCCTGTAAGTCCCATTGTTCAATATACTTTCCTGTTGGAGAAAACATGCATTGATGTCACATCTGATCGCTATCTGCAAATTACTTTACAAGCAACCAAAGATCTATTTCCACAGAACTGTTGATGGTTTGGACTTTTTGGGAAGTGCTAGATTCCTGTGATTCCTTTTTAGGTAACAAAAAGCTCATGCACAGTTATAAAAGGAAGGATGACTGGCTGCTGCCAGGTCAAGCAAGCTCAGCATTTGGAACTACAACTTTCTTGATGACCAAATTGCCTTCTTTCAAATATATTAAATAATATTACAAAGTAATAAATCCACAATGTGTGCTTATAAATGAGCCAATAGGGGTAAATAATTGTTGGAGTTTGTAGCTGTAGTGGTTGTTCTTATATGGGGCAGTTCTTCTGCTGCCATTGCCACTACTTTATGTGAAATGTATTGTGGGAAATTCGACAACCCAAGTCCACAAATCACCCCCTGATGCAAACTGATAACCTTGATAAAACCAACAAATTGAGGAAGCATCTTAGAACTTTGAACTGGAATCACGTCACTTTCACTTCACTTCACTTCACATTTGGGCTGTGACTGATAACTTTTCATTAGTTAAGGAGAATACATGTAGAAAGAAGAACCAAATTGATGCAGGTAGTCAGATGCTCCATAACAGACCTGAAGACGCGAATGCTAATAGCTCCCCCTTGGGGAGCTTGTTCAAACTACCGAGCCTGACTTTAAAATGACATCTGGATATCATGTTCACTGTTCAAAAGAACAAAAAGATGAGTTCATTCATTAAGAATGTACGTTTTGATTAATGATTTTTTAAAGAGCAAATGTAATCAATAATGCCGTAATAATAACAGCGGTACAAAAACTTTAGCATTGATAATGCCAAGTTTAATGTGTCCAGGAGGTGTAGAAAGTAAAAGATGAATAAATCACTTAACTACAATTAGGTTTTACAGCAAGTTAGCCTAGCGGAAAGTGAGCTCATTGAACTATGAAGATTATAAGAAGGGGTGTTGTCAAAACAAAAAAAAATGTTTACTTAAAGCAAATAAGATAAGTGACATGTGCTCCATCTAGAGAATGAAATCTGTCAATCAAGTGCTCGGCCATGTACAACAGCAGTTTGTCTCTCCAGCATATGGAGCAAATACACCAGAGAGACATGTTTTTCCATCTGCTTGCAACAGACCATTTTAATGCATGTTAATCTGTCCTCTATTTTTGGCTGTCTTTGAAAATGTTCAGTACCAGTAAGTAAGCTATTCCTAATACTAGCCTAGATTTCCTAGAGTATGCGACATTTGCATTGAAATACAGACTGAATTATTTAACTGGGAGTACTAATGCACAAATGCATTTTGTACCACCATACTGTACCACCTTGTCTTTGAGGGGAAATATGTACTCAACTAAATATGTGACAGGACACCAGTGCTGTTGGTGAGGCTTTCCTGGACATGGTAGTTGGATCATAGTTTATGGCATAATCTCACAAATAAATACATGTTTTCTGTCCTTAAGGCACCATTACATTTTAATGACAGTTTAGATTGATCAGATATTTACCAAGTGTAAGCACAAATAAGATGGGTCCCATTTTTACAGTTTTACAGTTTTTATTCACCAAATTCAGTTCAGTGAACATCACATCAGGGGGGACTTTTATTTGATCATCAAAAATAACCCAACATGAATCAACCTTCTATATGTGGGTGATTCCTGTGAAGAGATATGTCTTTGAGGCAGTTTCACTAGACTACCCTGAGGGTAAAAACCTGTGCCTTTGCTCTCGAGAGGCTTGAAATATGATTTATGTGCCATAAGCACAATCATCTTGGAAAGTTGTCTATGCCCTTCGTTCTTGAAGTTAATAATCACTGTGTATGTGAGTTATGGTACCTTTCTGCATTAAGACAACCTTTTAAAGGTTTTAATGGTTTAAAATGAGTTTCTTCATTAGTTTATTCATTAGGTCAAAAAATCATATGCTGTTATAACACAGGGAGTAATTATTTCTGATGAATTTGATGGAGCTAACAGGTAAAATATTTTAAACCACTTTACAATAAGGGTAGCCTTAATGTAAAGTGCTACTTAAATAGAAAACTTTGGTTTGCACTAGTTTGTCACTGAAAACGTGCATCTATGTGCATCTATTACTGATTTGGATGGGAGACAATGGCAGCAGTGTAAACTGCTGTAAACATTCTTATTTTGGGGGGGTCATGGTGCTCAAAATCCTTTTTCGGATCACTGCTGTTGTACCTTTCACCTCAGCCTCCAGAGTTGCTCCCGGGGAACTGCAACAAAGATCCCTGCAACAAGGATGCCTTGTCCTCTTCCCCTGAGGCATGTTTGTCAATGAGAATATAATCTCAATGCAATGTTCCTGTTGTGGTAGAGCCTAAAAAAACAAAAAACAATAAACACATTTAGAGCATGTTTAACTAGGTAAACTGTGGTGATATTGCTTCCATTTATCCACTCGCCCAGTGTCTTTGGTTTGCTCTACTCTATTGCTAACACTTATCTTGTATTTGCCTTCCTGTCAAGGTAGGTCTTAGATGTCAAAAAGTCAGTGTCACAGTTGTTAGATTTCAAGTCTTTGCTTGAACTGAGGGAAGTCAATTGGGTCTTGATAAAGAGAAAAGAGGGCTGAAGAGTGGATTTACAGTCGAAAGCAATTTCATGGTTAGGACGTACAAGACTCAGAACTTCAGCACTTTTCGTTTGATGAACGCTTTCCAGCGTTTGG
Organism: Brachypetersius gabonensis; assembly: GCA_037577145.1. Taxonomy (NCBI): domain Eukaryota; kingdom Metazoa; phylum Chordata; class Actinopteri; order Characiformes; family Alestidae; genus Brachypetersius; species Brachypetersius gabonensis. The sequence continues at coordinate 13,217,355 of JBBJLR010000018.1, forward strand.
ATTTCACACCTTTGTTACAGCATTAGCGCCTGTCACCTGCACTGAGAAGGAACCTGAGATGATTGATTGCGCTGTTAAATGAACTGACATTTCGCTCTTTTTACACTGACATCAGTTAATGATTATACTTTCACTTTATTGCTCCTTCAAATTCACAACGGCAAATCAGCTAAATAGTCTTGACACATGTCTGAATCCTGTTGACCTCCAAATAAAATGACTCACTGTTTTCAAATGTGGGTGGAATATTATAAAACCACACTCATTAAAGATATACCTCTAGAAGTAAAAACAAATAATATGAGAGTACAAAAGCGTCAAAAGTCAAGGAACTTAAATAATAAACAGAACTACTGCTGAATGTCTTAGTACCAAACAAGGTTCTTTGACATTATAGTGAACTCAATGTAACTGCAGCATGATTCCCATTTAAACTGTACACATTTCAGTTGCTTGGAATGTATTTCTTGGAATCTGAAATCCAAGACTCTCTGATTAACAGGGTGTACAAATATGAGGCCTAATTCCTAAAAGTCATCTTTCAACGTGGTGAAGATGAGAGTAAACAGAAACCAAATGAGGGGGAGATGTGTGTCGACCATAAGTCAGTGAACGATTATGTGATGAAAATGCCCATTAAAGAAAAAAGTGCACATCAGCTGTTAAAACCTGCCTAGAATAGCAAATCTGTTGCCCTGTGTTCAGTGAGGAGGATGGTAAGAAAGGCAAAATAATTCCCAAGGATCACTAATGGTGAATTGGAAAATGTTAAATCTTGGCATTACCAAGTGTCTAAAATCAGATGCAGCCTCCATACAAACTAATTTTTTTTGAAGGCATGTTGGATAAACACATTTTCTGTGAGTTTGTGAAAACATTCATAAGCATCTGGAGTTTGTGAAATGCTACTGCAACATTAACTGGAACCATATTCTATGGACTGATAAAAGAAAAATTGAGCTTTATAAATGATCAAGGTGGGTTTGGTGATGGCTATAATGAAAAGAACCATATCTCAGCTGTAAAATATGGCAGAGGTTCTGTAATGTTGTGGAGCTGTTTCTCCTCCAAAGGCCCTGTAAAGCGTTGTTAAGTTATATTGCATCATTAAATACCACAACATTGTAAATCATAATCTGGTGGCCTCTGTCAGGGAGCTAAAACTGGTTTGTCACTGGGTCACAAAAGTTGTTAGCTGACTACAGAATCAAGCTTCTGCCATGGCCATCTCAGTCTCCTGACATGAGCTCCGTACAAAATCTGAGCTGAATAGGAGAGTGTACAAGAGAGGGCATGGGACCCTGGATGATCTGGAGAGATTCTGTAGCCTCAGAGAGCGTCAGATGGGAGGAGACTGTGTGTTTTATTGGCCAGGGGAGAATGTACAAAGAAGTAAAATATGAAGAGCTGTTTGTTGAAAATTATTAACTCTTGATGAAGGATTTGTTTTCCTCTGAATAAATGAATTTCGACTGAAGGTTTTTCACACTTCGTGAAAAGGTGTTTTTTTCTAACCATTTTTGCTTATCTTTAGTAAAAATGGATGCTAATAACTGTGGAGAACACTGTATGTATGATTTTGTATGAGCGATCAGAACATTTGAATGGAAAAGTCCCTGCTTGCCTCGGGAGATGTCTAGTTTGACAGCACTTTGCATGTGCAGTCATGATCAACATAGACCCATTCATAGACAGCGCCTTGCAAAAGTGGGCGTGGACGGTACAGTAGAAGGGGGTGGGGGTGTTATTCCTCCTGCAGCCTGCTCTACAGAATCTGGGCTATATATATATGGACGATTGTACGAGGACCAGCATCAGTGGTGCTTCGAAACACCTGAAAATCTTCCAGAGAGTCAGTTCAGTAGACTATCAGAATGGGCGAGAGAAATAAAAGATGACTTTTGCAGGAATACACGCGTACCTATGCCTCAATGGCCAGCAGGCACAGCATTTATACACAAACTAGAAAGCAGTGAGTCTGACTGGTCCAGCGCTTAAATGTAAAGCATCGGGGTTTTTTTTTTCAAGTAGAAGTCGTGAAAAGAGATGGATGCTGACAGAGTACGGGGGAAGTCGCGAACTTTGTGGGATTAGGCTCTAGGTTAGTGATAAAGTACTTAAGTGGTAAAAAAAAACCAAACAAACTTGTAGTGCGTCTCTCCTCCGGTAAGTCAGGGCAGGGATGGACGCGGGAGGCAGAGCGACACCCCCGTGTCTGGGTCCGTGCAGCCGGAGCGCGGGGGAAAACGCTCAAGCGCCCAAACATCTGTGGAGGCAGGACAGACTGACGGTGGAGCGAGAGAGCTGCCGCAGGAACAGGCGAGTGAGGCAGCGCGGATTTTCGGACAACGAGAAATACCTGAGGCCCGGAACCATGGACCGGACCTGTGCCGTGGACACCGGCAGCCGACCCGGCCTGAAAAAATCACGCATGTCGTGGCCATCGTCCTTCCAGGGACTCAGACGGTGAGACAGGGGGCGTCGGAACCACGCGAGTGTAAAGTTAACCCGAGTTAAACTTAGCCAAACGCCTTAGGTTGCTGCACGAAACGCTAACTTTTTATATTATCAAACGCGCAGAGCAGCTAAAATGTGGATTTCACATAAGGTTTTGGGGAAGACCACTTGCATTTGTATTACATCAGTAAACTTTCATTTTTCAGTCTGTTTTGTCCCAAGTGGTTAGTTTTAGCTCCGTTTTTGTAAATTCATATTATAAACAGTGCAGCCAATGAAGCGAAACGCAAGTGCAGTTATGCTGCTCTGATAAAAAAGGCATTTGAATGTGCAATAATATGGTGTGGCTGAACAGTATAAGGGTTTGTGACCTTATCAAGGCAGGAAAACCAGCAACAGCACTGTGAGCAGTATCGTGTCACAATCTGTGATTTTGTGGCGTTGATTACCTTGCAAAGTGCATGCAATTAAAAAACAGGCTCAGCAACATTTCATTGGGTTTAACATTAGGCTAAGTCTGCATAACACTGACAAAAAGTGTTAACTTTGCTTGATTGTGTGGACTTTGTTTCCACATGTATGAAATAGAAAGGTCTGTCACCGGCACCTCCATACCGCATGAGCAAGTGGCTTAGATATTGTTTCAGTAGATGCCTTTCAGGTTATTAGAAGGGGAAAGGGTTCTAGCAGGTCTTACTCTGGCTTTTTTTGTTCTGATCCAACTCACCAAAGATCAATAATAACAAAATATTGCAATATGTGGTGTTTAATCTAAAACAGCATTCTAGATTTGTTGACGTATCACCTACCCATCACCTACAGATTTAACTAACCCTAAGACCAGGCTTTGGAAAATGTGTAACAGCAAGTCACTGCTGTGTGCAGCAGAGGATCAGGAGTAACGTGTCCTGCAGTAATCCCATCCATGCGCTCTTTGAGGTTGAACATTTAAAAGTATGATAAGCATATTTCTTGTTCTACATAATCTCACATCAAGGTTTAAATGATCAAGGGGTGCAATAGATCAGTCACTTCAAAAAACTGTGGTGGAGCAAACGTTCTATCTATCTTTTCTCTGTATCAGTTTATCTTTCTGTCTTTAACATCACTGCCTGACTGGTTTCTTGGCCCCCTCCCCCACTTACCGCTGCCTAGTCCTTTCTCTCTCATGCTCTCTCTGTCTTTTTTTTTTTTAGCACAAGCATATGTGAACACATTATGCACTCAGGACACACAAACGCTGATCTTTCTGTTTACCTGTGTTCTATATATAAGGAGGTGTATAGCATCACTCTGCATGAACCGACTGCACCTCCAGTATGTCTGTTCAGTTTGATAAACTAACCTATTGTGCCATTGGGTGTAGCATGTTTTAGAAATAAAATGCAATGTATATGTCTTATTTTACCTGATAAATCTTTTTCATGGAGTTTGTTGGAGATCACATTTACTTTAAAAAGCACAACGAATGTGCAGATGAACCTAAGTTCAAATGAACCCTGCTGAAAAGGAAGCACAGTTATAAAGGCTTGTCCAGATGTTTCTAGGTGGCACTGAGCACAAACTAAAAAATAAAGAAAAACATCTCCTGGAACTATTTTACCAATCATTAAGCCTGTATATTGTAAGTCAAAGTCAACTGCAATCCATTTACTCATTTCTGGAAATGAATTTCCCCTGGGACATTTGAATGGAAATTGATGGTCTCATATTAGACACATTAGTTCACATTCCAATTGCATGAGTCATGAATGATATCAGAAGTCACACTGTAATTGACGCACCGCAAGCTTTTGTTAGAAAAAGTGTGCCGTAGAGGTTGAGGATGACATGCGGAAAATCATTTGTTTCAGATTAGTTTGTTTTACTCCAGTCTCCAAGACACAAATTAAACACAGTTCTACATTAAAACCTGCTTTCAGTTGAGTAAACTCAGCCCCTGACCCCATTCACACCTGGCATTAAACTGCGTCTTAGGGGTTCTGTGGACCGCTCTAAATATATCTGTTCACACTTGGCATTAGAATGCATCTCCTCGTGGATCTTGAGTCACTATTTGTCATCAGATCTCAATTCCCTGCTCTAAAGGCAGATAAACACAATATGTCATTTCCGTTTGAAAAGACCAAATGTGTTGGGAGGCAGCAATGCAGTTCCCATGCCTAGTGTTTTGTAACTTAAAACAAACAAAGGAGAGGAAATCAAAGCAAATTAAATCATATTTTTGTGCGCAAATGATCGTGCCCTTTCACAAAAGTTGTCATTTGAGTAGGTGGTCCTTCAGTGTGGCCCAGAACTAGGTTTGTCACAATACTGAAATTTCAAGCTTGATACCGATACTAAGGATGGTACTCGATACTTGATACTATAGGGGGAGAAAAAACAAACACAGGAACTTTTTAAACAAAAGAATTAAAGTGTGAGTAGACAAATGCTCCGTTTTCTTGGTCTACTCAAAATTGTACCTGGATATTTTTATAATTCCTGAACAAATATAGTCTATACAACCAAATCTGAACAGTTTAGGTTCAGCTTTTTTGCGTTGACATGAGAAAGGCTGCTTATCAAAATGCTGTGTGTGTGTGTGTGTGTGTGAGAGAGAGAGAGAGACTTTGTGTGCATGTGTGTGTCATTTCTCTCTCCCTGGCACTATACAGTATTGGCAATGTGTCCCAACACTCTATATTCATGTTGCGTCTTGTTTTTGTCTTGTGATGAATGTTCGCTGACGACGATATTTAGGCAGAATTTTCGTTGAGAAAGCAACACTAGACGAGAGTCCATGTAAAATTTTGCTGCGTTTGGTTGTTCCCCTGCGGAGTTACAGGGCTATCTTGTAAACATGGGGTCCTCCAGGTAGCCGGGGGGGGGGAGAGTTGCCCGCTGCAGTGCCTGTTGAAAATCTTTGTAGTCTGCTGGCTATTTCGAGTAACGATAGCGGCGTTAATTGATATCGAACTCGACACTAAATTTTAGTATTGATTAGTATCTGAGAATCGATTTTTTGACCACTCTAACTGGAGCTTTTTCATTTGCATGTTTTAATCCACATTTGTGTGAACATGATGGTAATTTTGTGTCTTTACATATTGATATAAGAAATGGGAGCAATATCTAGTATTGATTTTGCATGAGTTTTACTGCTTTTTGTTTGAAATAGTTCATGAACTCTGAAAGTGATTTTTCTCTGAAAATGTAACATATGAAAAAGCTAGGTTGTTGTATATAAAGTACAAACATATAGCAGATGTATCAGAATTGAAACTATATAATCATACATTACAACATGGACTACAATAAAACTGACTGGTTTTGCTGACACAGGTTGATGCTTGTTATAGACAAAGAAAAGGTTTTCAGTGCAGAGTTCCTGCTGATGATGCAGAATGGTACTGTATCAACAGTACTGCTTTGGTCTGACACCATGCACCATATTTATATATTCAAAAGAAAGTTACGCACCTATTTGTAAAAAGTCCAGGGAGGCAAACTATTTCAGAAGAAGAATATATTAAAGGACACTTTCTGTAACAAGGGCACGTAAATGAAAAAACAGAATTGTTTACTATCCATTATGTCAGACAGTGCCAGTCTACCCTTCAGTACACATCTAAGTGATGCTTACAAGAACTATCACCTGTGAGAAAGCAGAGCGCATTGTCGCTTTTGTCCTGGCAGAAGAGATACATTTCATCACCATAACTCACAGCTGATAAGAGACTCAAATGAATAATTAATTTCCTCCTCCTCAGTAAAATACTTTTATAATCAGTTTGATTCTCAGAGTTTTTGCTAATTCATTAACATAACTATGAAATATGAAAACACTATGAATATAATTAAATGAAACATTAAGATCATAGTTTCAAATTGCATAATTTATAACCACTGCAGAGAAATACATTGTGCTATGAAAAAGTAGCTTAAGCTGTTTTTGCTGATTTCCTTGCACTTTTTGGGGTTCTTGCACTAAACGGTTTGTCCTGAAAAATATATATTGTATAATATAAAAGAAATCTATAATATGCAACCCCTGTTATCTCAATAATAATATTTTACAACACCGATAATCGCCTGTGAAAGTGATTGCCGCTTCAGTGTAATACCTCACACTTGTGCCACTTCTAGAAATAACAACTGCAACCAGATGCATCTTATGACCTGAGATTTTTCACATTGCCGTGGAAGAATTTTGGCCCACTCTTCTTTGCAAAATTGCTTTTATCAGCTACATTCAGAGACTGTTGAGCATGAATTGCCCATTTCAGTTCCTTCCAAAGCATCTAAATGGGGTTCACTAGATCACGCCAAAGCTTTAATTTTGTTTCGTTTGAACCATCCAGTGGGAGTCTTGCTCTTGTTCTTCAGATCTTGCTGCATAACATAGTTGTGCTTGAGCTTTAGATCACAGACTGATGACTGGGCATTCTCTTTTAGTATTTTCTGGTGGAGGGCAGAATGGTTCCATCAATCATTAGGGATGGAAACTTAATAATGATTCTGCTTATCGGAGTGATTATTTGTTGATTCCCTTATCGATTCCTGAACAGTTTTCTGTGTGGAAAAAAGGCATTTTCAGTGTCACATTGTTCTGTTACCTCTGAGTTTGAATACAATCTATAATGTTTAACTAATACATTTAAAAATGTTAACATTAAAATGTTAAAATGACTAGTGAAGAAATTACAATATTCCTCTTTCAAAAGGGAATGACTTTGAACTAAATATTAAACTAGCCCAGAAAATCAACAGCTGTTCTGCTGAACAGTGAGAGAGTATTTGTACAGCATTCATTTTCATTTAGGATTTTTGCCATCAAACATGCTAAGTGTTCTAAGTGTCAGATATGTGTCATTTAAGCCCGTGTTGCATCGAAAGATGTTAGCTGCTGTTTCCACGCTTACTTAAAATGGTTACTTTTACGGACATTGCATTTAGCACTGTTTTTATATTTCTTTGTGAAATGAAACCACGCTTTGCACCACAAGCTTTCCTCTGTAGTCATAGACCCTTCTTTCCAGCAGCTTAGACAAAGAATTTGACGTCATGATGCGTGAGTTTTTACAATGCTTAGCATCTGAAGAACATTCTAACATTACCATATTTGACTGATGGTATCCTTTTCTTATTGTGGAATGCTGTATTATACCAAATGTGACAGGGCTCTTGTCTTCTGAAAAAAGTTAGATTTTGGATTTATCAGTTCATGATTCCTAAAGGCTAGCGGACATCAAAGGGTTTTCTGGCAAATGTGAGATAAGCCTTGTTCCCTTTGGTGAGCTGTGGTTTTGTAGCTGTCCCATGGATGCCATTTTTGCCCAGTCTCTTTCTTTTGCTCTTTCTAGTCTCTTCGCCTGAGGCGAGCAAGGTCTGCAGTTCTGTAGACGTATGAGTTCGTTTTATAGCTGCAAAAAATGAATATTTCGGCAGTGGATTATTCGTGTGAATTAATCAGTCTAAACGTGGCCTGTGAATGTGAAGTGCTGTAACACAACAATGTTTATTTGCCAAAAATTATTTTTTCCAACACATTATGTCACCCAAATGCAGAATAACTTCACTATTCCATGTTTTCTTAATACATGGGATAATGACAGTGCCCGTGGTTTACTGGATTCCCAAAGTCATAGAAATTGTCTTGTAACCAAGCCTGGAAATGTCCATTCTAACTAGGGCTGTAATGGTACATCTATTCGTACCGAAACGTCACAGTACATGGGTCACGGTTCGGTACATGATGTCTCTCGGAGAATACATGGTACGACAGAGAAGACGTGATTGAAGTAATACAGAATCACAGAGGGATCAAAAAGCGAAAGTGAATCATAAACCTGGGTCGTAGTGTGGTGCAATAGTGCCACCTATTGCCGTAACACCTCTGCTGCCTTACACATACATGAAAATATAAGCAAGAGTGGGTGTTTACTGGTTAATATACTGCTGTTTATTTAAAATAAACGAAAACAAACCAAGCCTCATTCTTTAGAACTTTTTGTTGCTTAACTTTGCTGTATCGTGAACCGTACCAAACCATGACCCCAAAACCGAGGTACGTACCGAATCGTGACATCTGTGTACCGTTACACCCCTAATTCTGACTGATTGCATTTCTCAACTAAATTCTGTTTCTTGGTGGATTGAGTGACTGGGGGTGCAATTACTTTTTCATATAGGGCCAGCTGGTGCTAGGTAACCTTTTTCCTGCAATGGCAGGAGAGGAATTGGCTCTTGTTCTCATATTGAGAGTGTTTGGCAGTTGAGCTACATTGTTTGAAACTGCATTTTGATTGCTTGTGAAGGCAATTCTGAAGCTAGGTACAGTAGATATTAGGGCTGGGCGATATGGCTGAAAACTGTATCACGATATCAGTGTTTCATATCGGTCGATATTGATAATTATTGATATTTTTTATAACCCATTTAAAATAAGGACCAGGAGAAAAATATATTACATTTAAACATTTTTTAACCTTCGTCTTATCATAAGCCCCTCAGTTATTAAGAAACTCCAAGCATATTTTGCATTACTATGTTTAAACAAAAATATAAACTTCAGCAATGTGAAATATAGAGTGTCTTATAATGTTTCTTTCAGCACAAACCAGGCAATATGTTGAACATATTTGTTTTTTCTTTGACCAAATATATAAACATAACAGGGCAAAAATGTGCTTTTTTAACATTTTTATTTATCCTTTTTTTTAAGAAATTACTGTCAAACACACAAATACAGAGATCAATTTTTTTACAGCTTGAAATTGTAAAAACACTTCTCCTAAAACAAGATAACATAACTTTTTACAAACATTAGCCAAATAAACATTATTCAATATACTAGCAAGTGCGCCACAGGACCCCCAGTGTTCAGATAGGGTATTAGATGCACAGAGCTGGTGCGCACTGGCCAGCCGCTGGAAGAGGCTGAAAACACACACAAACACACACCAAATTACACTCAGGTCACTTATTTAATATCAAATTACAAGCAAGTATATGAAAATTGTATAAACAGTTCACAACAGACTCACTCTGGCTGGGATCTGGGGTCTAGCTCCATGCGCTCCTCGTGTTCTCTGTCCTGCGCGAACACGTTTATAACGTCTTCTAGTGGAAAAACACAACTTCAGCACCTCACAGACGCTCATTCTGGGATCCAGACAAGGCTCGGGATGACGTCTGAAACTTTGTGATTCACAAAAAACTGGCAGAACTTCCATAAAAGAAGTTGTTTTGCTGTGCTACGACCATTTATGACAGCTGCGTTTCCGGCACGGATTCAAACTAGCAACTAAACTAGCTTCGCAACCTCTGTTTTCTCCCGATGAAGAATAAAAAATAGCAAACGTTTTATCGGACACATTTTTTATTGATATCAATCACGTGTCTAATGCGATACATATCGTTATCGTTTTATCGCTCAGCCTTACTAGATATGAGCAATCCAATGTCACACGCTTTGAATAGCTCTCGAAACAATCCTGGATGGTCTTTCTTAATCCAGGAGGAATGGTATGTCTTTTACAGCTAGTTGAGTCAGAAGTTATTGTGGAACTCACGAGGGTTAGAATTGAGACTAGCAATGATGAGCTGAGGTGTGGAGAGGATGACGTGAATGGCAGCCTTGTGTCCTCCCAGAGCTGAAGTGTTTTGATGTGTATGTGGAGCCAGAGGAGAAGCCTCTGGTGTCAATTATTACTGAGCCTTGTCACTCGCGGCATCTGTCTGCAATGACCAAAAGAGCTGGGGGCACACTTTAAAAAAACAGACTCTGTACCTGCCTCAAGCTCTGTACCTGCATCTCAGATGCATGTCTGAAAACTCACTGGTTATCGAAGCAGAAATGTAGGCAGATACTTCTCAAGTTTTTCAGTATTGCCATGGTAAACCTTATATTTACAAAATGGTTGCTTTTAACTTTAATGTACAATAACGTAATGTCATTTTTAGAATTTATTGATCAAGGTTCACACAGTGTAAGCTACTAGTTTTTAGTTTTAATTAAAAAATAATGTCCAAAAAATGGAATTGTGAGTGGCAATATGCATCTTGATCTGGGATCAGTTTTGTCAGACAAATCAATATAAACTAAAGTCCTTATTTTCAGATGCTTAAAGGCCAGTGCCCAGAATAGGCTGCTGATTTCCCTGTTCAAACACACCTGATTCCACTCATGTGTTAACTGCCAATTTACTGGATGTGTCTGAACAAGCAAACTGAGCTGGGCACTGGCCCACACAGGTCCTCCAGGACCATGCTATAAAACCCTGGTATAAACAGATGAGAGATCTGATCCAAGGCATGCACGTCTACTCTAAGATGGTTTATGAATAAGTTCTCAGATCTGATTTCTTTCTTCTACTCAGTGTGGAGGTATGGTAGTGAAAAAAGGCTGAGGTTTTCAGCAATCTATGGAAAGCAACAAGCTCTTACAAATATAGTGAGAGAGCACTGACTCTCAGGCGACAGCTGTTCATAGGAAGATGGAGTGATCTATTTGATCACTCACTGGAATCTGTAGAATGAAGAGTGAATACCTGTCTTGCCTGTCATTTTGTTTTTAAATTGGACAGTCTGTGGTTGCAAACTCACTCTTGTGTACACGATGGCCTTATTTACAATTCTTTAGGTCAGAACCAATAAATAAACCAGGACCAGTAATAGTCTCTGTTTGTACAAAATTTGGAGTAAAATGAAAAATATACCAAAAACAATTTTTTTTATTCTTTATCCCCAGCAGTGTTGGATAAATAACTGGAAATACAAAGCGGTAATGGGACTGAGAACATTTGTTTCTTTTCTGTTGCATTCCCAACTCCCAGCAGTGGAACAGTCTATATTGATTCAACTGTGGCTTTCTAGTGCTGCTGAGTTTTACTTCATCCAGCTGAGGGCCTCACACACATGTGCACATGCTGATTTGTTATTCGTCTGTGTGCAGTGTGAATACAGATCTTTCACAGTATGAAAAGAAAAAAGACATTAAAAAAACTAACAAAAAGAAATAAAATGACAACAGTTAACTAATCAGATGAAATCACCAAGGTAAGCATGCTATCTGTGTGGATCAATATTGCTGTATTTGTGTGCTTTAGAAATCTCTATCAGTATGAGGTTTTTTAAGGATTTGAGCTTTTCTAAAGATTTTTCTCCCTCAGTATTACTCCAAGCATGGACACTGCATTTTTCTGCTGTGCTTTGATGGCTTATAGGGAGAGTGTGCAAAGGTCTTGCTTGGGATGTATGTGTATCAGAGTCAGCCATTCTGGCCAATCACAATAGCATATGCACAAAAAGAACCAGCTAAAGTGCTGCCACACAAAGTATGTACAGACCTAATGATGAAGCTTTCTTACTTTTGATGCTTTCGTGTGTCTCTGTGGGTTTTCTCTGTTCTGGTGTTCTTATACCATCTGGTACATATGAATGGTGTGGTAGATTTATACTTCATTTTAGCCTTTGACAGATGTGTTCTATTTGTGAGGAAGTCACTAATTAGATGAGCTGTCCCTTAACATCTGTCTCTGCTTTCCTCACTGAGTGCTGAAAAAATGCTTACAAGACGGATTTGAGCTCAGCTTCTGTCTGAAAACAACATAATCTAAATCAGAAAGAACCCATATTATGGGAAAACCAATTTTCTCACTTAAAAAAAATATTGCAGAGTTTGATGTAGTATGTACACACCCCTAAAGTTTGAAAATGCACCCATTAGTCCTCAATTATCATGGTAACCATATGTAAACTGCATCACATGTACAGTTATCTGTTCCATATTTGTACTTTAGATGCTTAGCTCCACCCATTAACACTGAAGTTATAAAAAGTGTACAGGAAAGCTGATGGGAACAGATCATTTACAGCATCAGTTTTATATCAGTTTTAAAGCCACAGGAATAAAACAGCCCGTTTAATTCTAAAGGAATACGGGAGGTTAGTAAATATGCTGATAAAGAAGAAGGTTCTAAATCTCCAAATATTCTCAGGTTTCGCTCTACTCCATCCTATTCCAGTTCTAGATCGCTTTGTTTCCAGATGGAACTCATGATGAGGGGAATTGAGAAAAGGAAATGGTCTGATTGAGATGTCAGATATAGAGGACCCTCTCCTATTAAATCTGTGGAACTTCACAACAAGAATAATGAGGTTAGCTACAAAATGGCAGATAGGGTGAGACTCTACTGTGTGGAGCAGAGTATGCTATCAGAGATGAGGAGGGTGGTGAATCTCAAGGGAGCCAGTGCTGCTCCAGTTCCTCTGAATGGCGGTCAACCCCCAATGCCCTGGAACCAAAGTCTCAGACCATATGTGTGGCTATTTCCTGCATATGATCCTGTATGTTTTTTTTTTAATGATTTAGCCTCTCATTTTACCAGGATTGTAAGAATGGACATTTAAAACCACAGCTATTATGTATTAGGATTTATTTTCAGATCAGTGGTTCTTGGCCTTGGTCCTGGAGTTTCCTTGCCTTGTATATTTGCCTTGTAGCTGTTTTAACTCTTCTTACCAATGATTGTTAAAAGTAATTATCACACATTGCTCCTCTCAAATTGGAATAGTGTTACTTTACTAATTTCTTTCCCCCAGAAAGTATTACACATTTCTTTATTTCTACATTACTGTAACCTACAAATCACTACAAAAAACCCAATAGTTTCACCAGTACTTTAAAGAGGAAAAAAATGATGTTGCACAACAGGGATGGAGCTACTCAGTCCCTGCTTTTGTGTTCATGACGTGCATCCCTGTAGCACCCTGGTACACCAGACAAAGTGATGTGTTTGGTTTATTTTTTGTTTTATTATTTTGTCTTTGATAAATTACAGGCTTCATAGACCAGTAGACTGGTGACTCACTTCATTTGATGGCAAAGAACTGTAGAAAATGAAGAAGCTGTTCTTTTCTGTGACTAAACTGTGTCATTTTAAAACAGGGTTTATGACATCTCATCTTCTTGCGGCACTGTAAATGTAATGAAGTAGCACAGATACGTCTGAAAAGACTTTAAAATGATGTACTGGAACAAATTTTTATCATTTTAATGCCATTAAACATAAATGGTACATTTACAGTATGCACTTTATCTGTATATCTCTCTGTCTACCATTGCGCACACACTTACACACTCTCTCTCTTCACAGACTTGTTTGACTAACCTTTTTTTTCTTAACTTTAAAATTAACCTTAATGTGACCATCGCCTACAGTCTAAGCCTGACTTTTGCCCTGGTCTTATACCAACCTAAAGTATAATTATAGTGATTTCATAATGTCTTCAAACTTAAAATGTGAAATGAAAATAAAAGCTATTCAGAGGGATTTTGTGTGAAATATCATATTATAGAAAGGCTTACTGACTTCATCACAAAGTAGTAATAGCAACTGGACATGTTAATGCCTCTGAAGGCTCAATCGTAGAGTTATTTCAGAAACATATTTTTGGATGCCTGAGGCATTGTTGAGATAATATTTTACCCTGAAATGTGTTTTTTGTTGTCCACATGGTGGAAAGGTGCATGTAGGGTATATCAGAGTAGTGTTTCATTACTACCACAAAATTGTTTTGACAAACCTTTATGAACAAAAAATATTTTTAAAAAGATGTGTAGGTTCACTGGTCATTTGGTATGTTAATTACAATGGCTATGTTTCTGTTGCAGATTGTGACTGCTGGCTCTACTTATCTGACTCTGATGCATCTGAAAGTCAGGTTCTGTGAAATGCTTGGTGTTTACTCCTCATCTCTGTTGTCTGATTATTTTTCAGTTTGATTGACTCATGGAACATTTTGTAAGAGCAACAATGTTTGAGCAACATTGATTTGTTAAAGTACAAGGCTACAGATAGTTGCAACAGTGTCTCAGTCAAGAACAGAACAAAATATAATGCAGACTTATATATGGATAGACTTAAGTGATCCATTTTAAGGAGCATGTCTGGAGTACCATTTCTATGACTATGAATCCAGCCTGTGATTAGACCATGTTACACAGAGTACCATGGCTGTAGCTAGCTTGTGATTGGAGCATGCTAGGTGCAGGATTGTCTGTGATTGGTTGCTTCTTGACTTATTGACTGAGCTGGTGGATGTGATTTTTTTTTTCTTAATCAGGTGTGACCAAGTCTAGCAGGCGTGACTAACGTTTGATTTCCAGGCAACTATCACGTTGCCCCCTGAATCGTGTCCTGTTTTTACAACGATATAAAATCTGTGATCTTGTTCTGCTAATAAATTCCTACATCCATCAAGTGGAATTATTACTAGAATAAATGAGATAAAACGGGAGAATTGACTGCTACTGTGTCTGAATGTGTAGTGCAGGAACACCTCAGTTAAGTAAATGTAACGGTTTGTGATAGGAGGTACTTGATTGAATATGAAAGGCAAGTAGTTATTCTTCAGTGACAGTTTTCAGTTTTGCTTAGACATATAGAGTGAACTGTTTGGTTTAGAAGAGAAGTGAAAATTCAACACCTGTCAAGCATGACTTTTATTTACACACACACACACACACACACACACACACACACACACACACACACACATACATACACACACACATTTGGGCACACATCACAGACACTGCATGGTTCCAGAATGCAGCAGCAGTCATGTGTTCCAGAATAACCTGTGCAGTAAATTGGACTGAGTCTGACTAATGCACCTCAATAAATAGCACTGCATCATGTCTCTGTGTCATTGAAAGAAAATAACTTGTGTTTGAAACAGCCTCTTTTCACAAATTAGAGTCCTGATTTCAGTGATGTTTCTCTAATGGTGTGGCCAGGAATGGTGTGGCTAGATTGTGAATGATTATTCTGATATTTTGGTTTGAAAGGTCAAGCATACGATTGCTGTTGTCTTTAATTGTGGACACCAGTATTCAAAAAATGTCATTTGCAATCTGTTTTTTGTTCACCTGCTCCCAGAAAACTCAAATTGTTAGTCAGGGGTTGAAGCTTTTTCCTTTGGTTTGCTGGATCTGCAAGGTATTAGATTTCTGGCTTGCATCACAAAGACAGAATTGCTTTGCTGTGATAAAACGTTTAGATAAAAATAGATCTCAGACCTGTCTCTCATGTTTCAGATTACTTCCTTTCCGTAAGAAGATCAATAGTGTAAAATGATATTCAGTGCTTATGTGCAGTATTACATTTGATTGCATGTAAGGTTGCCACCTCAGCCCTCACTCAGTAGCTTGATTGGTTTGCTAGATTCAGAGGGTGAGTATCTATGCTCATGGTGCGTATTTTTTCATTTTTTTTCAGTCTAAAGCGTATTTTTTCATTTTTGTGCAATCATAAACGTCCCAGTCAGTACACCCTTCCAAAACGAATGTCCCAATGTTAAGGGGAACTCTCAACCAATCACATCTATTCTTTGTAGACCAGTGGTTTGATTAGATAAAAATTCAGTTGAAACTTGATAAAGTTTCAGCATCTGTCAAAAACGTCTCCTTGACAGACAACCAAAATCCAGGAAGAGTGACAACCCTTACTACACCTTTACATGGACCCCCAGTGCCTCCATTCATAAGCCATTTTGAGGTTGGAAGTTTAACTGGTAATGGAAGGAAAGGAATGCTTGCCAAACCAGACAACTGGAACAACAGTAATTGCTTGAGGGCCTTTTTCTCTACTGTTCCACGTATAGAACTGCCTGGAAGCTATGTATGTATTCACTGTTCACATATTCACATAAGGAATTAAGCTAGAGAAACAGAGTCTAGTTTCCATTTCCACCACCTGCTTTTATAAATGAGTTAGCCTCATTTGACCAAGCCCTGAGGTTATTAATCAAGCAGAGACTGTCAGAGACCAAACCCCATAAGACATGGCCCTCAAGAGCACTGTTACCAGTAGTTCTTAATCTTTTTTTTTTTTTGCATATTCAGGGAATATGAATAAGGAATCTGTGTTTGAAGTTAGTCCTAATCTTGGCTTCTCTCTGTTCTTCTCTTTTATGATGGCTATGCCATGGAAAGGATAATGGCTGGAAGAAATAAAATGTCTTTCAGTTAAACGAAGACAAGGAGTTCTACTTTGGGACAATGACGGAAGGTTGCAAAAAAGAGCCTGTCTAGAATCTAAGGCTATAAAGTCTATGACCCATACCAAAAATCTTGCTCTAATCATAAAAGGGGAATCTTAGATTCAGTGATCACACTTGGACTATACTTAGATCGGCATTCTGGCATCTCAAGAAAATAGCTAAGGTTAGAGATCTAAGCAAGATTTGGAGAAACTTGTTAAAAAAACAAAACAAAACAAAAGAGACCACATTTCTCCTATGAGGATCTTACACTGTTTCCAATTAGATATATAATTCAAAGTATTACTCAGTGTTTTTAATTTAATTTAATTAAAGTGCTTTGAGCCTAAAGTACTTATGGGCCTGGAAGGTCTCTAAGATCAGTAAGAGCTAGTCAGCTAGTGGTGACCAGATTTGAAACTAAATAAAGTGAAATGGCATTCAGTCATAAGGCTACACATTGCTAGAACCAGTTCCTCCGATCAGAACTGTTGCTAGTTTGTAAAAAGAAGCTTAAATGTCTTGTTTTCTGCTATCACAATTATTTAGTTGACTCTATTTTGTCCTTGTAATAATTGCACAAAAATCTGCTCTTTGATCTGCATAAATATTCTTTTAATTTTCCTTCTTTACGTTTGCAAGATTTAACACATTCATACTTTTATTCCTTATTTCTTACTTATTTTGATTAAACTCTGTATGATGAGCTGGAGTAAATTTGCCATGCCTTGCCTTCTCTCTCTTTCTCTCTCTCTCATTCTCTCTACACTCTGCCAGTTATCTCTCACTCCAATTGGAGAGCTTCACTGTATACAGCTGAGGTGATTTTAGTTGCCTCAGAGGAGAGCTTATGCAGAAGAGCATTCCAATATATAATATGCAGATTAGATGCAAAATCATTATATAGACTTCAATGGTTTGAGAGAGGACAATGAATATTTATGAGACCAATTTTTCAGAGGTGGATTTGGTCTTCTGAAGTGAAAGTGAATTCTCCTCAACCATTGTCTTTCTTTTCATTTTTTTTTACTTATCATACCGGAAGAATTGGCTCCAAGTACACAGGCACCTGCAAACAAAGTGTTTAAGGACAGAAATAGTTTGCATGGAACTTGTTTGGAATTGTTTTCACACTATTTCAGTCTGACTTGGTGAATGTGCATCAGGGACACTGAGATATAAAGAGAATATGTTTTGACATTCAGAAAGAAGAAGAGTAAAGCACGTCCTTATTTTTATAAGGAGAAGAGTGTCATTATGGTTGGCATTGTGCAGATAAATATTGTGAAGTTTCCTCTGGCTCACTCTCTCTTGCCTCTCTTGTTTTCCTTCGGTGCTCTTTCTCCTGGAATTCTTCTGGTCCTTCCCTGATGGCCAATTACTCCTCAAAGGTAAGAGTGCCTAGGATACCTATATTGATTCTGCTCAGGTTTTATGTCTTTCTGGTGTCCTGGTTTTCACTGTGCATTAGCTTAAAGCCCTAGGAGGACTTTGTGTGTGTCTGCATGTTATTTACAATATGATTCATGTGTCTGTGAAGGAGAAAATGAGAAATAATAGAATTTCTTCTTGTAGTGGAAAGGGCACATTGTTTGCGATGGTATGTCTACCTGTCACGTTTTTTTCCACCCTAATGAGAGGCTATTGTTTGGATGTAGCAAACCTCACATATCGCAGAAGCACAATTGCTGGGGATTTTTGCTTAAGGTGGAGTACCCATTTGTCTGCAACTGTGGAGCCTGGGCATACAATCATTTATTATTTAGTGGTGAAAGTTTGATGTCGAAATGAAATGTGTTTTACTCAAATTCCCTTCCTCCTTTAATGAAACCATTAGCACAAGCTTCATTTTTATCTGTGTTAGCTTCCTAGTTCCTAGGGCCTAACTGCAGCCTCTGGCACTCGGCACGAAGTCTGTGTCTCATCGACACGTGGGTGTGCGAGATTAATAGCTGGACAGGATATTCAATATTTGCAACTTGCCAGGGGGTAGGAAAAAACAGACGTGCCTCAAAAAAGGAAGAAACAAGGAGGTTAAATATTTAGTTATGCACTGGGTCCATATTGATGTTATAAATCAGTTTTTTTGTGATGGCTGCATTCTTAGAAGGGAATGAACTCCCTCTGAACCATGAGTTTTGGGTTTTTTTTGCTTTTTTTGTGGCTGGAATACTGCGTCCAGCACATTTCAATGTGTCTGCTGGCCATTGCTTGCTGTTGTGCTGAAGGATCTTGGAGAAGTAACTCCACGGGTGAACATGGGGTCAGTATGCCTCTCAGTCATGTATGGTTTCCAGCATTCTTGAAGTGTCAGATTCTCTACGGGAGAGCGGTTCATCTCAGCATGGCTGAAAAATAACTGAGGAGCAGAAGGGAAAAAAGGTGACAAATTCAGCAAAGCACACACACACACACACACACACACACACACACACACACACACACACACACACTCATCTCTCAATACTCTTTTCAGTGTTAGAGGTAAGGGTGAATTATTTAGGCGAAATATCTACTATAATTAGTATTGTGACTGCAATTTAGGTGCAGTCATTTTTTATAAATTACGCTCCAGGCTTTTTCCCTCCAAGAAGCACATCTATTTGTTCAGGCTTGAACGCTGAATGTTGAGTGCCATACTTCCATTTCCAACCTCCACATTATTAGGCTAAATTCCGCTCATTAAAACTTAAGACAAGAACAAATCATTTAGGATATAATTAAAATTGCAGCTCTTGTAATTTGAAAATTGCAAGGCCGATATAAAATAATCACTAGGGATGCACCGAAATGATTTTTATTTTGGCCGAAACGGGGGGAAACACTTGGCTGAAAACCGAAACACAGAAAGAAATTAGGTCTTAGTGGTCCCCCAATACTGTATCTGAAATCAGAATTATAGCCACTTATAACCAGTCCCACAATGAGATTTCCAGAGGATGCGCCGTCTGTCGCTTTAAATGATAATGAGGAGGAGAGAGGCGGAGCAAGGAGTAGGGTGTAGGAGGTGGGGGAGGGGCCAGCTTGCAGCCACAGTACTATGCACTATAATAATAATAATAAATTTTATTTATATAGCACTTTTCATACATTTGTATGTAGCCCAAAGTGCTTAACAGAGAGCCGACAAACAATAAAAGAGAACAGTAAAAATAATAAAGCCAAAATAATACAAATGCAAAAAATGACAGCAATTTAAAAAGTAAGAGTAATATAAAATAATAAAAATAATAAGAAGGTCTAGCAATGACAAATCAGTCAACCACTAGATGCACCATGCCAGCCAAGAGGTACCCTGCAAACCTCTCCGATGCAAAATCAGCACCGCCCAAAACACAACCAGCCTCTGAGGGGAGAGTGGTGCCGACCCCATCCAGCCCCACCCACCCATCAAGTCCCACAAGCCCATAGCCCCAAAGACACAGACCTGTGAAAACCGATGAGAGAGAACGAAGCCAGACAGAACAGACTCCCCCCCCTACCCCTCACCAGAAGACCAGCTGGACCCCAGGAGCTACCAAACCCACACCGAAGGGAATCCACAAGGCATCCTCCAACCAGCACAGGAACACCCAATGATGGCCCGATCTGACATGCAATGACCCACTTAAAACAAAAATATAATCAATCAAAACAACACATAAAAGGTGATACAAAAAAGACACATATAAAACAGTAAGTTGCAACTAAAAGCCAGAGTATAAAAGTGTTTTTAGCTGCTTTTTAAAAATATTGCGGGAGGAGTCCTGACGAATATTTATGGGCAGTTTGTTCCAAGTCTTTGGAGCATAAAAACAAAAGGCTGCTTCTCCATATTTCTTATATTTTGCCATTGGAATGTTTAGCAAGTTGGAGCCTGATGATCTTAAGGATCTATTTGGAATATACTCGGTCAGACACTGTGAATGATATGAAAGTGCTTGTCCATTTAAAGCTTTAATAACTAATAAAAGTATTTTATAATCAATTCAAAAAGAACCTGGTAACCAGTGTAGGTCTGCTAAAATAGGCATTATATGTTCAAATCTTCTGTCATGAGTAACAACTCTTGCAGCTGCATTTTGAACAAGCTAACAATGCACTAATATTTACAGTGTATAGCAATGGCTACTGCGTCACGTAGCTGGTAAAAGACAGTTGTATTTATCTGTAGTCAGATTTGGGACATTTCAAGCAGTTGAGATCAGTGCCTATAGCCCCGTTGCTGTAAGACTCCTCAAATTTTACCCATTCTCCTCTGATCATACTGGTTTGTAGAGGTGCTCACTCATAATCATTTCAATGAGGGTTAAGGCAGATATCGTGTGCGCCATAACACTAAAAGCAGCACGGCTGTCCAAATAAAAAGAAGTACAACACTCGAGTTATTGTGTGTATTCACACACCATTAACACACGTTTCCTTTCCCCGTATGATCACATATGTGGCCAAATTCCAGAGCGGGAATCTCAATGGTGGAACAGGATGATCAAAGCACTGTTTTCACCTATCGCAGTTTCTAGCCACAGGACCATAGGCAGGCTAGAGGAACTTGAATTAATGTTAAAAAATCTCATAAAGTGATCACTCGAAAACTTTCTTGCCTTTTCAAAAACGTCTACCACAGACAGAGTGGGTGTGCTCGAAGGGTCTTGCCTCTTGTGTGCACGATCAGGATGTTTTTGAAAAATACTAAAATACGTTGCGGTTCTTGCTTGCGTCATCACTCTTCCGGTCGCATAAAAAAAATCTGTCTAAACCGAAAATTCTTTTTTTGCCATTTTCGGCCAAAATTTCCCAGTGGCCGAATATTCGGTGCATCCCTGATAATCACTAATTAGAAGTTTCGGATTCCGAATGGATTATTCATCCATTCGTGAGGATGATGCTCTAACAGCACATTTGCTCCTTTTTAAATGCCCTTTTTGCTGAGGAAACTGAATTGGTCACACATCATTATTCAAGTAAACAATGTCAGAATCATGACATTGGGACTTGAGAGCAGTTAAGCAAATGCCTGGGAGAGGGGAATAGTGGCAGTGAAAGGGTTTCTGTCTGCTGAAATTTGAAAATGTCACAGACATTTCTTCTTACTTGCCATGCAAGCAGTAAAATCAGCATGAAATGGGCAACCCACTTCAGCTCATATGCAAGTGAAGCACTCCGGAAAAGAGGACGGATAAAGTCGAAGTAGTTTACTGCTACTAATGGAAGTGGCCTGATCCCAGAATTTTTCAGGTTATTGACTGCTGGTGAGAAAGTGCCAACCCTGTAGATACATGATATCAAAAAAAAATTGTACACTGCAAAACTGTCTGCTTCTCGTGTTTTAAATGCCACAAAATGGATTTGTAAGGGAGAAGCATTAGTAACTATCAAAATAACAAAACACATTTCACTGAAGGCCAGAACCTGTGAGGCTTACGTAACTTACGTAAACATTTCATGACAACCGACACATACCAACATAGATTTTTATAAAGACTTATTCCAACAAGCATCTGTTGTCTTAACATTTTCTGAGGTGAAATTACATGAAAATTGACTTTGGAATTAGCCTTTGTACTGTAGGTTTCTATCAGTTGTTGTGAAATGTTTACCCAGCTTCTTTTAAATCCTGATGTTGATTTACACTTCGTGATTGAGAATGTACACATAAACAAATAAAAGCTAAAAGACTGTAGTTGGGCCTGGTGATGGCATTGAGCTTTGAAGGCCAGAGCTTGAGCTAGTGGTGTGCAATGTTTACTGTGGAGGCCATTGCTCTATTTCTGGAGTTGGAACTCCATGGGTCATGTCCGTCCCCCCCTCTTCTGTGAGATGCACAGCCTGCATCTCTGCAAGGTTTATTTTCCCACAATTTTACACAGAATTCTATCACAAAATGCTGCTTCACACTGTAGATATATATTTTTGTTGTCACCTGTTTCTCTCTCTCTAATATATATATATATATTATATAAGAAATCAGCTTTGACCAACATATTTCGTTTTTGATTTATAATAGTATTTGCAGATTAAATAGTCCACCCAGATGCGCAAAATTAAAGAAAACAGTTAATCAAGGTGAGCCTAAAGACCTGAGTATCGTTCAGCATTGCTGCACCCTAAGCATAAATTACAACAAGAAAAAAGCAAACAGTATGTTCTTGGGGCTCTTTAGATATCCTGTTATGACATGTTTGTGATTCATACAGTGCTCCTCCAGACAGGAGGCTGCTCTCTGTGCGCCCGACTGAGGTCGTACTGCTGTGATTTCAGGAGGCTATTGTGAATGGCTTAGCCTGGGTCAAAAGGGCAGAGTTTGACCTGCTGCCTGTGCGGAGAAACCCAGCGGGATGCCAGTGTTCCTGAATCTGTTCTCCTGACATTTCTGGCCTATTTCATCAAGGAAAGACATAAAGATACCACAAACTAAAATCAGTTTGAAGCCAGCCTTAGTGATAGTCCAATTACATCCAGTATTTGTTCTTGCCTGATAGTTTGTGTCTATGTCCTCACTTGTCTGAGGGTGGGGGAGGCGGTGAGCCAGTAAGGTTACTCTGCTTCAGAAAACAGCAGTTCAGAACTCCCTGTCTAAAAAATCTCTTCCAGAGAAGAATTATTTAGTTTTTAGTGAAAAATATGTAGATCTCTGCATAATGATGCAAAAACAGGCACTATCTTTGCATAAACACTTTGTCTGACTGTGCTGTCATGGCATGTCATTGTTGTGATTGGGTTACATGACATGTCTAGCTGTGAAAAATACATTCTTCTCTGTGAGGCTTGTGTGAATGAATGTTTTGATAAGAAATGTAGACCTAAAGCCTGTCATTTCACAGCACTGAGTGATTATGAATGTATTTTTGTATAGAAGGCAATCTGTGGAGATCGGCTTTCAGCTGCACGGTAATTTCAGTCTCGATGAGTCACCCCACTCAGCAACAGGCACATAAATCTCACGCTGTCAAATAAAAATATGTGAACTCCTATATTTCACATTGATTATAGGAATATATGAAACAGCAAGACCACATTTGATATCACTGATGCGTTTGTCTTTCTTATAACTTGTGTTTGGTGTGCTTTCAGTTAAGTGGAAACGCAACATCCGCATAAACTGGATGAACAGTACTGGGTCCAGCGGTTCAGAGCACTGAGATGTAAAGTAATTATCTTCTCAGATGACAAGTGATTGAAATACCTTGGAAAATGATCTTTGGGAGCATCGATTCCAGGTTATTCAGATTAATAAACCCATATGTCTGTATTTCATAATGCAGGGATCTGAGATGTAGGAGGGTTGCCTAAAACTGTTCTGCCCCCTAGTGGTGAAAGTGTTTAAACCTACTGTGTTTAATGATTCTGCAGTGGTTCACAGTACCCCATCCTGGAGACTTGATCCCAAACTTTTGTGCACTCAAGTAATAAAGTAGTGGGGTTGTTTAACTTGTATTGACATTGTCATTGAGCAGCTGGTTTACATAAAATATGCTTAAGAGTAAAAGAAAGTATATTTCAGTTAATTAAATCAGTTTGTACTGATCCAAAGTAAATTCTATTCCAATGTAAGAAGAATAAATGTAATGTTGCCATATTCATATGTAATATGTAACATATTCATGTAGGACACATGATTCAACTAAATATAAATATGTGTGTTAAAGAAAACAGGTTCAGTAGACAGCAGTTCTAATGTATTGTACCAAAATAATGTAATTTTCACCAAATAGTGACATATTATGGTGAAGTAAAAATGTATTTTCTGTGATAACCCTGTTGAAAATATGTAGTTTAGAACCCGCTTTCAACAGTAGAGTGAGTGCCACCTAGGCTGTACTGAAAATACCAAAATACTAGTTCAAGTAATTGAATAGAACAGAATAGTGAAAATAGAGTAATATTAGTGTTGTTTAACTAGATTTGGTGCAGTACAGATCATAAAGAGTTCAATAAAAAGTATTGTTTTATAAAATATAACTCTTATAAAGATAGTCATTTATAACATTTATAAAACAAGTCCTAGCACGTTTACTGTATTTGCCCAATTTTAAAAACACAGTAATCCCCTGCTTTTCACAGGGGTTTCGTTCCAAGAGAACCCATGTATAGTGAAAAAACACATTGTTGTGTTTTGGTAAACAAATGCCTAAAAATGCCTATTTTTACAGTGTAAACCCTACATATTCCCCCAAATATGCTCTTCATTTTAAACTCAGTTTAATGCATTACCTTTAAAGAAAATGTAAGGGTAAATAAATAATCAGAATCAGAAAACTTTATTGCTTAAAAAAACGTTAACATTAGCACCGTGCAGTGAGCCAAAACTGAAAAAAAAGCTGAAATAACTCTCTATCCACATGTTTAGACAGGGCATAGCTTACTAATATGAAATAAACTAAGAAAATTGTGGGGGAAAGTTTGAAACACTAAAATATGAGGATAAAAACACGGAACAGTCATCCTACATGATGCAGCAGGCGTCTTCTTCTTCTTCTTTTATGGCGGTTGACAACTTTTCAGTGTTACTGTCACCGCTGGACTGGTGGCGGTAATTCAGTTCGGTTCTCATAAAAATCCGTGCGAGATTGAATCCTCGAATGCTTCAAAACTAAGGGATTACTGTACATATATATATATATGTGACAGTACTGCCCTTTTTGTGTGTACAACTTAACAAACCTCAGAAAAATTATTCAAAAATGTACTCCAACATTGTCTAGTCCTAATTCTAGTGCCAGCCATAATAGATTGTAGGATTTTGGCCTACATCCAATTTTATGGACTGTTGGCTTAGAAAACTTTAATAATATTTTTATTTAGTGTGTATGTGACTGAAGTATCGAACCCACATCATAAACACATAATAAGGGAGCCCTGGCTATGTCACTTTGAGAACCATTCTACCACAAAAAAACAATAAAAATTCTTAAAATAAATTAAATCACATTAAAAACTTGATAACTTTAAAACACAATTTTATGGTTGGTATATATATATATACTGTCTGTAAAGTATAGAATATACAGTATTCCGCCTAGTATATCATATTACTGACTGTTTGAGATCGAACTGACCTTTTTATGTATGATTCAATTAAACGATATTTCTCTTTTATGCAGCATATCTGGAAAAACACATGTAATTCATTGCTTTCTCAAAATTACAGTAAATTTCACTTGTTTCATACTATGTTCTATGGATTTCGGTAGTATCCTTTATATTGTGAACGCTTTATAGAGCTGCCAGAAATCCTTCTGCCAGAAATAATTTCTATGTAAATGTATGTGTGGACAGCACTGCTAGCTCACTTTTCTTCCCTAAGGTCAGAGAAGCAGCAGCTTGGAGCAGATTATTCATGTATTCATCTTAGTGTGACCTTTTGAGGAATGAAGGATTTATGTGGTTTCTCTGTGCTGCCATTTCCTTCCAAGGCTCAAGCAGCGTTTCTGTCTTACTGGGAAGGCAAGACAGAAGCGTGTGTTTCTTTTAATGTAACATTACTGTAAATAAGCAGTCAGAAGGTGCTGAAGCTGCACTAGTGGAACTGTATCTCCAGCTTGATTTTAGTAATGATCCTAAACCAGTAAAACAGATTATTAATTTACTGATTTTACTTTTCCTTTGCCACGTTTGTAAAGGTTTTGGACTGGCCATTATTGTAGCAGGCTGTAATTATAATTTTCAATAAACTACGGTGCTTCTCACGAATATGATCTACAGGGGTGCCTTACCCCACTTCCCAAACAAGTGCTACCATAGTATTTGTCATGTCGGCCGAGGGAGGACGACACAGCAGCATCTTGAATTCAAACGAGAGTTTATTTACAGAACAACAGAACACAAGTTCAACACAAAACACTTTTACTCGGAGGTGCCAGCTCCTTGAGGAGTCTCTGTACTCCTTGGCTATTTACAGTCCTTGTGGTTTCCCAGCAAGATGTCTATTCACAGACAGGTGCGGGCTGTACTTGTCTTTTTCAGGTCCTCCTTTAGTGAACAGGACAGGCACCCTTCACTCCTGCAGGAACACACGCCCTCGGAGCCAGCCTGGAAACTGGAACGCTCAGAGCGGGAACTCCATGCCCGCTGTCCCCACCCTGGATGGCAGTTGGCTCTCGACTGCTCTGTACACTTGAACTCTCCTTTCAGCTCCCAGAACCTTCTCCGCCTGGAGCGAAGCTTCAGTCCTTGATAAGGTGGCTTCCTAGGGAAGAGAACTTACAGCACAGTCCTCACTCACCTACACCTGACTCTCATAGTACAGCATAAACCACAGGTCGAATAGTTTACACGTTCTAAAGACTTGAGATAGAATTTCCTAAAGTAAACTTTCTTCGAACGCTCCAGCACTCTCTACCAGAACCCCAAGAAGCTTGGTGAGGTCTTGGTGTGGATGATGTCTGTCTGACATTGGATCTAGGATGTTGGTGACCATGCACTGTGGCTCTGGTTCGACTGGGCTTTAACCAGTCTCTCCACCAATCACATGGCAACACACACACAGCTCCTAATGAGCACAGCTGAGGACACTCATGCACTCATTCACTCCTGTCTGGGTTGTAACTCAGAGCACTCTAAGTTGGAACACCTGTGTGTAATCACCAGGTGCCTCTGAGCTCTACTCAAGCTCAGAGACTACTTGCTGATCACACAAACACCCTGACACGTGATTTAACTCAAAAGGCTGCTTTTACCGGCAGCCACCCTGAACTAAACTAAACCCTGAACTTAACAGTGACAGAACTTAAAGGCTGCCTTTAATGGCAGCCACCCACAGATGTCACAATTTTTTGCCCATTCCTAACAATTTCTTATAAAATGCTATGAATAAACAAGGTAAAACCTTACATGCCGACGCAATGCAAGCTCCTTATGGTTCTTTTCTCTTTGGTTCTTTTCTCTTTGGTTCTTTTCTGTATGCTCAGTAAAACATAAAATCAGGATAATAAACTTTTTTTCACAATTCTCCAAACCATACATGCCTGATTCAAGTACACAATTGAGTTCATTAGATACTGACAGGAGTTTGGACATCTGAATTTGCAGAGTAGCCACTATATGTACACCTACCCCATATCTATTGAAATAATCTATTGACTATTTTATCAGATCTACTTACCAATTATCTGTAATTGTAAACTACAACATGCACCCAAATGTTATTTTGAACTAGTAAATTTGACATAGGATAAGGATACAAGGTGGATGTGCCTAATAAAGTGGCTTGTTAGTTTATATTAAAATTAAGGTTGGAGAAAATATGGAAGTCTGATAAGTGGAAATGTACAGTAAAACTAAATACTGACAAAAATATATAATTAGCATAAAACATAGTTTGATGGCCATCTTTCCATATACTTCATGCCTAATAAAGAGAAGTGCAGTTTATAGACTAGAGCGTAGATTGGGCCAGTTTTGTTTGTATTATCCTGTTTTACATCTGAGAATCCATGAGAGGGCAATCCTCCACTGCTTGATTTCCTACAGTTTTATTTCTCAGAGATCCTCAGAGCCCCTCAAGATGGCACCATTGTATTTGATTCAGGTCAGAACAGCAGCCACTGTGCTTGATCTTTTGTATGTGTCCCAGCCACCAGCAAGTATGTGGTCACTGTTATATTTATATAAATATAATATATTTATTTATATTTATTATATTTATTTACACTGTTATATATATATTATAACTGTGTGCAACATGCATCTTTTCTGGTTCATTATTACTGTGTCTGTATATATGACTTCTCTTTTATAAAACACAAAACCAGTTGCTTTTCTTTGTTGTTCTTTAGTGACCATAGAGAGATGCCACATGCTGTTGTGGTGCATAATGATGCACACAGCAGAACCTCAAAGACAAGGGTATGACAATATGGAGGAGTAGCTAGTTCTCTGACCACTGTGATTCAGGTTGATACTTTTTGCAAATGATTTATGGAATCTTAAATTTCAATAAATCTCAAAGTTCTTCTTGAGTATAGACTGTAAAACAAGTGTGTTTTTTTGTTTATTTATTAAGTGGGCAATGAAAATCAGTTATAGTAATCAAGATTTTATCTATTGGCTTGGCACCTTCAGATCACTGTGTATGTAAATGCATTTTAAGATTTGAATGCGTTTATCAAGCGCTTAGCAGTGTCGCAGAATGACTGTATTTGTGTTTTTGCTGTATATGTCTTTTCTCATCTTTCTTTGGCACATTGTCAGTTGATGCCTATTGTTCTTAGCCTGGCAGCATGTTGGTTATTTGAGAACGGCTTTTTTTTTTTCCTTTGGCGGTGTGTTGGGTGAAGCTTCCCAGCTATGACTCAGAGCAACTGTGCTGGCACCAGAATGTAGAGAGTTCTCCATGATCAGCTAGAAGGCAGTTAGTCATACAACGTAAAACTCCAGCCAAACGTGCCAAGTGGTCAACCTGCCCAAGCGCTGTGCAGTGGTGTGTTTGCCTGTTCCATCTGGTTCTGTGTTCTGTCCATGCGTGTTCACTGCGCGTGTGTGGGTATGTGTGCGTGTCGGTGTCTGCATGCGAGTGTAAGCAGTGCCAGGCTGTGGACTACATCTTGCAGATTTGTGTCTTTTCATTCCTTTGGAGCTTTTGCAGCTCAGCGTCCATTTTTGCCACACACACATACACACACTTGTCTCTCCCTATCCATGTTGCCAAGGGTAACAGGAGTGAAACACAGGGAGACATCACATGGGGAGAAGGATGGGTGGGGGGTCGGTGAGGGGTGTGTGTGTCGGAGGGGGTGATGTGAACACACAATGCGGTGTTCTCATCATCACAGTTCGATGCAGCAGATTGCCCACGCTTCAGAAGAGGCCTGTAACGAACCTAAATTAGAATGGTTAAGATTAGAAACACTAAAGAGTTTTTAGGTGTCTAAATCACATTGCGCCCAGATGAATTGAAATGGCCTTTTGTGGCTCAGGTAATCTCTGCAAGCGAGATAGCATCAGAGGTGGCAGATGTGTGGCGGGGATGGTTTTGCTGTGTAAGGCAGAGGCATTTTCAGGGTTCCATTAGTAACAGAGTGATTGACAGCTCAGGGCCGGCAACAGTGGGGCACTGCGCCCTGTGTCCTTCAACTAATGAACCAGAGATGCAGAGGCAGCCTCCAGACAGGGCACAGTGAGGCCACACACACACACACACACACACACACACACACACACACACACACACACACACACACACACACACACACA
>JBBJLR010000018.1:13247653-13267840 GCA_037577145.1 Brachypetersius gabonensis
CACACACACACACACACACACACACACACACACACACACACACACACACACACACACACACACACACACACTCATATCCTACATAACCTAGGTTTCCCAAAAGGCAGTAACAATGATTGTTATAGAACACCACTGCTGCAAATACCAGTGATTTTATAGAAATTTTTACCCCTCAGACTCTAAGGGCACGTCATATCTACCCAGTGTATTTTTCCTAGGGATTACTGGG
Source organism: Brachypetersius gabonensis (assembly GCA_037577145.1). Lineage (NCBI taxonomy): Eukaryota > Metazoa > Chordata > Actinopteri > Characiformes > Alestidae > Brachypetersius > Brachypetersius gabonensis. Next base: position 13,247,883 of record JBBJLR010000018.1, read on the forward strand.
TAATTGATAATAGTTGGATAATAAGCCTTTAATACGCCTGCAGGTTAAGGGGTTAAATTGAACTGAGTGATGAATTGCCAACATACTGTGGTCGAGCCACTTCAGAGCCACTTTCTCTTCCGAAGATATTGACCTGAGGCAAAAAGCTTTTTAAGGCAAAGATACAGAGAGGCTTATCCCCTTCACTGAGCAGAAGGGAAGAAGATCTCAGTGTGGAGTCTTAAGTTATCAGCAAAAACTTTCAGTTTGAGGCCAAGTTATTCTCAACTTTTCCCTTTCTTCTGTCTTTACCTAGAAAATATTTATATAATTAACTGCATATAGAAGGTCTACACAACTCCTGAGATGCATGTTTTGGCACGAAATCTGCATGTGAAATAATATTTATTGTTACCATGTTAAATTACGTCACAAGACGTTTCTGATATTGTCATGGATATTGTCGATACATAAAGAACACATACCAACTGTATACCAACTTTGTTTCATAACAAAGAGAGCATAATTAGTCCTGTTTAACTAGATTTAATACACTTAAGTGTGTGAAATTATTCAAAAGCATTTGTCCTCCTAGGTTTGGAAAGGATGTTTAAAATTTGACAATGTTTGCTCTTTTTTGTTTATTTCAGCTTATTACACCTCATAATTACATAGTTATTATGAAACATTATGTATGTATTTTATACGACATATGTATTGGGTAAAAATTAATTAAGCGATTATTGGCTCGTATTGCCCACCGCTGATGATTTTTTTAAGGCTGCTCTAATTCTGATTTTTTCATAGCTAAATTGGCCTTACCCAAGGCTCACACTGTGAGAGCTAAGTGAACATACGACACCCACTAGCTCATTTTCAGTTGTTTCTATTAGACAGACCTGCAATATAAATAACGCTCTTCAATGAGCCAAACAGAAAAATCAAATGTCTGTTTAAGTAACAGAAATCAAACAAAGCATTACATTGAAAGTAAGATGACTGTTGAGCACATGAACTATTACACATTACATTCACTACAACTGTAGCACAGATTGCCCAAAATATTTACATTTACATTTACATTTAGCTACCGCTCCTACCCAGAGCAACCTACATCAGTGCTCAAGTAGTCCACATCTGTTTCTTAAACCTAAACGTAAATCAACATCTACTATTCAACCAAGTTACTGCTCGCTCGGTACACCTAAACAACACCTGTCAAACAATACATATATAAAAAGAATAATTTGTGAATTGCATGTTCAGTCATGCATCCTAAAATTCTGTTTTTAAAGGCGGCTTGAACAGGAGTTATGCTTCTATAAGTAATTTTCTATTGATTATGTAATTATTTGTCTGAGAAACTAATTATACGCCTTTTTATACACATTCTTCAAAGTCTTTTACTAACAAAAGACCCTTTATTACATGTGAAGAAAAAACAGCCTAATAATGTCTGGCAGTCTGACAAAGCATCAATGGACAAATGGTTACACTGTCTTTGATACTATCTAAGTATCTTGCATAAGCTGTACTTGCTCCAGCTAAGATAACTTTGAACTCCTTTGGAAAGGAGTCCATTGTACTATTTGCAATGATGTATTACGTTTATGTTGTTTGGTCTTTATGTACGACGCTACACAAGGGCTAAAGTAATCGATGGAGGTGAGGTGAGGGGTCAGCAAACCTTCATGATACAGACTCCTCTTGAGTTTAATGGGCCTTTTTCTCACGGTAAAAGCTCAGATAACGAACACAACTCACACAGCAGAACACAGGGACTGAGCACTCCTGCTGACCCCATTATTGACTAAAAGCAATGTTGCTTTTGAGGCCCAATTATTTTTGTTATGTGCACTTTTTGAGAAAAGGTCTCCATGCTTGAAAAAGCAACAGGAGGTGGAGGAAGAGGTAGAGAGCAAATGTGTGAACAATAGCACAAAAACGCAAAATCATTTTCACAAAAAGTATTGTAGCATTTGGCTTTTTTCGTTTCAAGGCCAGCTATCATTTTACGGATGTTTCATAAACGTATAAATGGGAAATGGGAAAAAGGTTGTGAAAAAAATGTTATGAGCTTCATGGGTGTATTTCAAGCGAGTGTAAACATTGTAAAAGTTTCAAAGCATACGTTTCACTCCCCAGTCAATCTGAAAGCTTAACTGCAAAAACATTCCTTGTTTTTGTGATATAGCAATAAATAAAATTAAATGCACTGCCAATATATTACATCTTTATATATGTCCACCTATTGACATTAAATTTTAGCCCTGCCCCTTTACACTTAAATGATAAGAAATGTTTCAGCTTGGACTGCTTTATGAATGAGTTCCCATTAAGGGCTGTTAATCAGAATGGAGTTAATCACTCTTAAAGGCACAGTAACAAAAACAACCTGTTTAATTCAAAGGGGAGAATGGAAATGGTCATATGCATCTTGATTATGGTTTTTGGTACATTAACCCACACAAATGTTTTAAGTGAACCTCAGCTAGAAAAAATTAAGTTCTTTACAATGTGGGTAATTTAACTTCCATTTTAGTCTCAGGATTGTTCCAAAGATGTTACACTAATGGCACTACAGTGTTTCATCCCCTTCATTCATCATGCTTTACTTCATAAAAGTATTACATAATGGAAATGTGGTGAAGGCACTCGCTGAGGAAGTAGACAGTTTTGTGCCCTGAGTGGATCATTACATGCCTTATTAATTGTGATTCCGAGTCATTAGTCTGTATTAATGGTTGCTGACGTTGCAGAATTGCCTGTGATTTGTCAGACTATTGCACCTGCATTTTTCCATAACACTCATGGAGTTCTGTTGGCCTTGGTAATTAGCTGGTAAGTTGAATTAGGTGTGTTAGACTATCCTGAATGCTGGGTTACCAGGAGTGCAGTTTTGAACAACTCTCGAACAGGAACATGTTTGATTGCTGCCTCAATAGCACTTACAACAAATGCTAATCTGTGGGTGTATGGATTTGATGGGGAGTGTGGTCAATACAACAAAGCAGTAGATACATCGTCACATTTATTGCAACCTTTTATAAGTGCCTGCATACATGATTGCTAATTTGTTCAGTGGTATAGCCTAATTATACTGGGGAGCTCGTCCACTGAATAATGACAATTTAATTTAACTTAATTGGCTATTTTAGGATTTTATACCAGTCAAGCATAAGATATCCTTGAATGAAATACATGTCATCGTATGTATACGCTTTATTGTGCTCTGCAGTATGACTTGCATTTTTCCTATGACTTTCCCTGTAAGTGATCAAAAGCCAGCTCAACAGCCTAGAACGGTGGTGGTATATTATATGCTGTGCCATTGTACCTTTAAAAAATTCCTTCAGTCGTGATCCCCCCACAAGTAGTATCTCTAATGTACTTCAGCCAGAATTACAATCATTAACAGTGATTACACATGCGTCCTGTCACAGTCTCAGCCGGTGATCACCGGAAACCAGGACCAGTACCCGCCTGCGACCACCAAAGGACCACAGACATGAACTCTGTGGTCGTCTCAACCCCATGGACTGCCCTACCTAGTTTATCACACCTGTACGTAGTCACCTGTGATTTCCTCACCTCACCTGCACTGATTACCTCATCATTGTTTGTGTCGCTATTGGTTCTTAGTTTAGTCACCCCTTTATTTATACCAGTCCTTATCCTCTGTTCAGTCATGCCAGCATATCCTCACATGAGCTTTTGTTGTGTCCTGCCTTTTGCCCTATGTTTATGCTTGGCCACTGTGCCTCTTTTTTGTTGCTCCCCTGTTTAAGTGTAAATAAACCGTACCTTGATCTGACATGGAAATCTGCTCGCATGCTTCTCTTCTTGCTCGTCCTCCACAGGACACGAGCGTGACAGAATGCTGGCATCCCTCTCGACGCACAGTGAACTTCCACAGTCCTGCCTTTGTTTCGCTGCCTGCCCGGTGGAACCAGGCGCCGGGTTGCGAGTGCACTGATGACCCGGTCCCATAATTGGATTACGGCAACACCGACGAGGACAACCTAGATTATGTGGGGGCTGAGAGAGACGGAGGAAATGTCGAGACATTCGACTTACGTGGATTCCTCACAAGCCTCCCCCTCACCGCGCACCCGGAGGAGTCTTCCCGACTGGACGAATTCCCCTCTGTTAGTTTGGAGGAGGAGGATTTCACGTATGGCTGGAATTGGTGCCCGTGGGAGCTACCAGGGAGATTCTCCTCCGTTAGTTCGGAGGAAGAAGAATACATGTACGGTTAGTGGGCGTCCGGAGGACCCCCCTATGAGGATTGCCATCAGGGACCCCTTTGTGGACGTGCCTGTACCGCGGAAGAAGCGCCGAGCACGGAGGAGGAGGATTAAGTGTGGCGGGGCGGAACTGCCGAGCTATCCTTCGCCCTAGGACACTCCAGCTCGACCCCACAGTCCATCCTCTTGCCCTACTATAGGCTGTCTCCCCTCGCCACATCTCGATCCACCCCGGCAGGTCTTTTCCACTCCATTTCCCCCAATCCCGTTCAACTCAGCCCCACTCAGTCTCATCCCTACTCCTGTCCATTCTGATTCGACGGGTCAGGTCACATCCAGTCCACTCCAGCCGGATCGAGCCAACAGAGATCAGCCTCCATTCCATCCACGCCGTTCGAGTTCACTCAGCCCACCCCTTCTCCTATAACTACAGTGGTTCTGGCCAGTCCAGCCGCCCACGTAGCGGAGCCAGATCGCCTAGATGCCCCCACTGTGCCTCAACTCCTCGCACCACCCCTCCCACAGCGGTTCCCGGTGTCTCGCCTGCGAGGGCTGCTCCTTGTACGGCCCTCCCACGGCTGCTCCTCATGTCTCGCCTCCAAGGGGGGCTCCTCGAACCTCAGCTCTGACAGCGGCTCCTCGCAGTTCCCCGCCCACGGCCTCCCCATGGGGTCGTCTGACTCCAGACCACGACCCTGCTTCCGTTCCCTCCTTGACTGACTCTGCCCCGGATGACAAACCCGGCCCCCTGACTGATTTCAACCGCGACAGTCCATTCTTCTCACCATTGACTGACTCCGAACCTCATGACGAACCCGGTCTCCTGACTGATTTAGACTGTGACAACATAACTTTTGACTCACGGACTGACTCCGACCCTGACGACGAACCTGTTGCCCTGACTGACTTCGACTGTGACCACAACCCCTTCTCGTCTGTGACTGACTCAGAACTGGATGACAAACCCCCCTCCCTGACTGATCTTGATCGTGGCAACAGAACCTGTGACTCACTGACTGACTCCGACCCTAACAACGAACCTGACTTCGCACTAACACACTTCAACCCAACCTCCGAACCCGTTTCCCTAACTCTGTTTGTCCGGGACAGCCCATCCCTCTGTTCACTGACTGCCTCCGACCCAGACAACGAACCTAACTCTTCACCGACAAACTTCTATTCTAATGCCGAACCCATCTCCCTGACCGACGTGTTTTTTTTGCCACCGACTCAGCACCGGTTACCAGACAAGTCTACTCGCAAACAAACTTTGACCCTGACACTGATCTGTTTTTCCTTTGACTGACTCAGATGTTTTATTAATTTCTCCATTAACCGACTTGGCCTCTGACACCGTACCCTCTCCCTCGTTGACTGCCTCGGTTTCCAATGTTACACCAGTTTCCATGCCAACTGACCTCGATACTGACGCGGAACTTATCTTCTCTCTGACCAACCCAAAACTTGACATACTACCCAGGTATGTTCAATGACCGATTCGGGCCCTGACGACGGACCGACTCTCTCGATGACGGACTTCGATCCCGAGGACTTCCCCGTTTCACTCACCAGCTTCGACCGTGACGATGTTCCCATCCCTTCCCTGACCTCCCCTGAACATGACGACGTGACCATCTCTATGCTTACGGACTCTGACACTGACGATCCTACCGTTTCCCCACTGAATGACTGGTACCGGGTTTCCCCCTTACCAACTCCAACCCTGAAATGGGACTGTTTACGACACGGACAGACTCCGACCCGGACTTCCGTCTTGAGGATGCACGGACTTAACTGACTGCTTCCGCTCCAACCCCAGCGTTGGCTCTCCCGCCGGACGCTCCAAGTCACACATTGGCTCTCCCGCCAGCCGCTCCAACTCCAGTGTCGGCTCTCCCGCCGGACGCTCCAACCACAGCGCCGGTCAACGCTGACTTCCACCCAGACTGCCTTGACCGTGGGTGGGGGCTCAGATAGTTTCCTTTGACTCCCCCCCTTCATACAGCATGAAGGGCTGGGAGCTTCTGTTCGGCGCCCCGGAGTTGCGCCTTTGCGGGGGAGTCCTGTCACAGTCTCAGCCGGTGATCACCGGAAACCGGGACCAGTACCCGCCTGCGACCACCTGGGGTCGTCTCAACCCCATGGACTGCCCTACCTAGTTTATCACACCTGTACTTAGTCACCCGTGATTTCCTCACCTCACCTGCACTGATTACCTCATCATTGTTTGTGTGGCTATTGCTTCTTAGTTTAGTCACCCCTGTATTTATACCAGTCCTTATCCTCTGTTCAGTTATGCCAGCATACCCTCACATGAGCTTTTGTTGTGTCCTGCCTTTTGCCCTATGTTTAGGCTTGGCCACCGTGCCTCTTTTCTGTTGCTCCCCTGTTTAAGTGTAAATAAACCGTACCTTGATCTGCCATGGAAGTCTGCTCGCATGCTTCTCTTCTTGCTCGTCATCCACAAGACACGAGCGTGACACGTACTCTGTAAAGCAGATCTTTGCTTTGACTTCAGATTACATGTCAAAAAGATATCAGTATTGCAGTGTTGGTGAAGCACAGTAATTACAAGTAATTTCATTTCAGCAATTTAGAAATCTGTTAGGATGTAGTGGCATTCTGTTGCATGGGAACTGTAGCCAGACTCACAGCGGCTGGGTTGAGGATATGTCTAATCACAGTCATGTCTCTTTTGAGAAATTACACTGGCAAGTAAAATCTGATTAAGGAGGTGTTTTAATAAGAGTTAAAAATGAGCCTACAGATCTTTCTCTTGTATGATTAATATTAATATTTCGCTAGTTGCCTGAGGTCATGTTTGCCTTTTAGTCCCTAAATCCGGGGTGTCCAGTCTTATATGCTAATGACCTGTGAAGCTGCAGCTTTTCTGTCCAGCTAAGCAGTTGATTATACAAGTGGAATCATGGGAAGTCTTGCCTGTTGGGAAAACCTGCAACCACACAGATGCTTTGTTTCTAAGACTGGACATCCCTGCCCAATCTGTTGTACCCCTAAATGCTCTGTTGACAGACTTTTTTGGGCGCTCTTGTAGTTCCAAGATCCGAGTTTAGAGTCTTGGTCACAGATGTGTCAAGGGTTATTAAACAAATCATTCCATTAATTAGAACAGCTGTCAAGGAACGAGTCACCTTATCTCCTCCATTAGAGACACACAAATACACGGATGGGCATACACGCATACACACACAGCCAGACACAACAGTTCCTCACGAGTCTTTATCAAAGCGTCAGCTTGCAGTCAGCGCACAGCATGAAGCTGCAGACAGCTCTCTCTCCTCCCTGTCTCTCTCTCTCTTCCTCCCTCCCTCCTTCCCTCCCTCCCTCTCGGTATCTCTCTCAATACCTCGCTTTCTGCTTCACTCTCTCCTCTCTCGCTCTTACTTTCTCTGTCTCTCCCCCACCCTCTCTCTGTCTCTCTCTACCTCCCTCGCACCCTCCCTCCACGTCTCGCTCTCCCTGCTCTCTTAGCAGTGCTCCACACTGCTCTGCAGCCGTCCTGACAGGAGCGTACTAATTCAGCCGCTGGCTCACTCTGCTCTCTGGCTCGTTCTCTCCTCCATTCAGCACTCTTTTTTTTTCCCACAATAAAGTGGCTTAGCTGAGGTGGCTGAGGAGAGAGTCGAGTCGCCCTGTGCTCCCCCCATCGGCCCGGGCTGCTGGGGGCCGGAGCGGATTTCACCAGCTGCAGTAAGGGAGCTGGAGAGGGGCAAGGATGGCCCAGCAAGCAACCGTGGGGCACCAGGACACACTGGCTGTGCCACCCATGCCCAAGCATGTGGGGCTCAACGAAGATCTGGTGAAGATCCTGCGGGAAAACCTGCTGCAGCAGGAGCGGCCCCGCGGGCACCGGCGCTCACCCGCCTCCATCTCACCCCGCCTGTCACCCCGCAACTCGCCCCGCCTGCTCCGCCGCATGCTGCTCAACAACAACATCCACAAGCAGAGGCGCTTCACTGTGGCACACACATGGTAGGAGCTAGAGAGCCTGCACACAGATTTGCATATTGGCGCTGTCATAAGAAACCTCTTTTTTCTCGGAAACAGTAACTTCACAAAAGGAGAAAGTCTTCTTAATCCTTGAACATACATGGCATTCCATTTGTCAGTCCAACAACTTAATTAAAACTTCTTTTCTTATTTTGCATTATATTAATTTTAAAATTGCTAACCAAATTAGGACCAGGATGGTGTTAAAAAGTTAATATCTGCTCTACAATCAATTTAGAACAACATGTTTACACAACAAAGAGGAAAGTGATGTTTTTAAATGGTTAAATGGTGTAAAAATGGTGTTAGAGTCATTTTTGTATGAAAAAACTTTAGTGCCCATTGTCTCTGAGAGTTGTGATTTATGTGGCAGAGTTATGGATAACGCACTAAATGGATTACAAGACACGGGTTAGATGTCTTTCATACTGGCTTGAAAGTATGGACGTTTTTCAATAAAACTGGGCATCCTGGCAATGTGATAAAGGGTCGTGCTTGTGTTTGTTAGGGTTTGCAGTGTCCTTGGCTGTTGCAATATCACATGTCACGAAACAGTTTCTTGAGGCAAGAGAAGCTGTCACATCGCAGTATGTTTGTTGTCCTTCAGTAAATTGACTTTGGAACCTTGTCAGCACCATGTCTGCTACGTGTCAGTCTCTGCATTATTTAATATGCTATCAGGGAAAGGGAGCCTGTCTGTATCCATTCGCTTGAGAGCAACGCATTATTCTGAGAGCGAGCAAAGCAAATTTTAATGCGCATTTCCTTGTTTGATATTGCCGCCCTTTTGAGAACACCTGGTCGACTTGTTTCTGGTGCTGAATAAATCACACTGATATAAACGCTCCTGCCAAGCCTGTCCTTCAGGGCTGCCCTGTGGGCCTTTTTTTGGTGCTTGGGAGGAAAAGAATTCCATGGATTTACTTTCCTTTATCCTTTCATTGTTTCATCCTGTGAGTTTTGCTGGGCGAGCTGGTAGAACTATTGGTTGTATTTTTTTAGTCTGCTTTTTAGTGGATTTCTCATCGTGCTCCATGATGTTCTCTGCCTTAAGTTCTCAATTCTTGACCTATGCTTCTGCTTCATTAAAATGGAACTATATTTAACCCAGAAGCTGCCAACTTATTTCTTTTTTTTTTTTTACCATTCTCTTATTACCATTTTGTTTCCTCACAAGGGTGCAGACTAGTGTATCTACCATTAAAAAGATGTAATTGGATTTGCATTTAATTGTAATTGCATGTAATTGCGGTGTACTGAAAATTGTAATCGGGATGTGGCATTTGGTATTAAGCAGACTGCACTTTTTAAAGCGTTGCACCTTTCTAATGCTAGCACAAAGAGATTATCCAGTTCATACAGCATGGAGGGATGTAATCAAGGAGCCACAGCTTGAGCTCATTATGGATGTGAAGGCTAGTGTTGTTGGCTTCTGCCTCTGTTGCTGTGTACTTTTCACCATCATGCAGATGTGTCCATACAGAGAAAAACAGTATGAATGGTTGCAGGCGTGCAGTAATCACTGACTGTCAATTACTATATGACTATAGCATTGATAACAATAGAGCTTGTGCCTCCAATTATGAGGGGTTTTTTTTCCAGCTTGCATACTTCTCTACCACGCTACACTGACATCATTCTCTTTGGCTGGTTTTACCAGTGCCCATAATGCAGATGCAGAAATGTCCATTTTCTCATACGTAGGAATTAACGGCTGTCACTATTGCACATTTTTATCGTGGCCACTATGAAGATATTTATTGAAAATTTGAACAAAATTATTAAGCTCTGACTATCAGTCATCTTTAAATTATTGTGTGTTTTGTCTCTTTCTGGCAAATTACTATCCCTCAAACTACGAGTATATGGAGAGGAACTGGCTGGTGCAGCTGGTGGCCTAGTGGTTACAAAGTTGGCCCTGTGAGAAGGACTGGGGTTTCAATAGGACTGCTAGTGGCACCTCTGGAGTTCCCTTAAGCAAGGTACCGTCCCCACACACTGCTCCCCAGGCGCTGTGTTCCTCTCTGCCCGCTGCTTCACTTAATGAATGGGTTAAACGCAGAGAAAGAAGAGGCCTCAATGCAATAGCTACCATTTTAGAGCTAGTAAAATCTGTGGGATGCTGTTGGCAGAGGTGGGTTAACAGCTGGGTGGTATGGCCCCCTATTGTGCTTACTCTTGATCAGCACTTATTGGGGTTTCTAACACCCCGTCTTTTTGCAAAATCTAAAAACGTCCAACACTGCTGAGCTTATTCTTTTTGAGTGCTGGTAGAGTGTCTCACTCTCGTCTGTCCTGTCCTCCAACATGATTTTTAACTACTGTAGAGGCTACACAGCACTAAGTGAGAGAGAATATATATATATATATATATATATATATATATATATGTGTGTGTGTGTGTGTGTGTGTGTGTGTGTGTGTGTGTGTGTGTGTGTGTGTGTGTGTGTGTGTGTCATCTTTAAAATATCAGTTATTCGTAATACCAGTTTATTGTAACATAGGACTGTACTTTGGTGTTTTGCAAATGGGGTTACTTTTCCTTTTCAGTCTTTTATAACCCTGAAATAGATTATTCTGAAGCCACAGCAAACAATTGGGTGCTAATAAATGACCATGGCAGAGGAAGTGAGCTGAATCTTAATAGCAATTACTTACCTGGCCCAGAATTTAGATGCTAGTTTTACTAGAGCAACTGCATGCTATTTTACCTCCACAAGGCAAAATGTCACCATCAATCAAATGAAATAGAGCCTGGGGTCTGGACTGCCAGGGGAGGAGATCTCAAGGATGGAGCTTAATAGAAATGAAAAGCTCTCATGTTGGTGTCAGTTTCCAGGGACCAGATGGGATCAGTCTAGATAAACTGCTCACAGCATGAGGAAATTGATAACAATAAGTTTGTTTTTCAAATCTAATAAAGCTGAGGCTGAAGGACATAGATGTTGTTGAATTCTGTTGCCCCACTCGTTGTCCACATTTTACATTAATGTGGAAAATTAAGCCTATAGGCTATAAGACCTGCACTGTTTATTCAAAGTAATTTGTCCAGGATTAGGTTTAGATTACGTAAGCCCCATTTAGCTGCTATTTGTCGGGATGATGTTTCACATATGTTTATCCGTAATACCAACAGCATGTGGTTCTACTGCAAAGAGACACAAAAATGCCACGCATGGTATTTGAGGGATTCTACACAATCTCAGGAGTCCATTAATTATAGAAAAGTTTCACACTAGGGTAAAAGGTGTGTTCCTGGATTAGTAATTTGATGTGAAGCAAGCTGGTGTAGTCAGGCACCCATCAAACATGTCCACTGAAGTGTTAAATAGAATTAGAATGATTCTGTGTAGTACTGCACACAAGCTGTTCTCATTCTCTCTCTCTTTCTGTCGCACTCTCTCCCACACACGCTCTCACACATCCACAGTCACGATTCAATTCTTCCTAACTGTCCGTGCGCTCTGCTGCTCTTGTATTCAGCTGCTGCATTCACAAATGACTGAGGAAGGTGTCAGAGATATTGCAAGAGCTTGTGATGGAGGTTAGAAAGTGGAGAGCGTGCTCAGCTGAAGCCTGAAGTCATGCATCCCTGCAGCAGGTGATGAGGAGGAAGCTCTTGCCTGACTTCGACCACTTACCTCACCCTCAAATGATTTGTTGATCATCCTCGGCCATTAGCTGCCCAACTGAAAAATACACCAGCAGATAGTTGGTAGAGGTCTGTAGTTACTGTGGTTTCACCATACTTCCCATTCACATTACATAATTATGTAAATGCATTTACATAATTACATAGTTATGTAACGATTTACAGCTGCGTTTGATTTCAGTCCTCTAATGCCAGTTTAAGTGTGCTCTAAGTGTGACTAGGATGGTTTTGCTTTTATTAAAATTAAACCTATTATAAAATATATTCTCTTAACAAAGAAGTTGTATGGATTGACAGTGAATTCGTTGAGAGGTGTGTCATGTGCAATATGCCATCATCCAGTTGCACCCTTCTTGCCATCTCAAATTGACAATACTGCCAGGGGTGCCAGTGAGGGAGTGGTAGATGTGTCAAGTAAACAGGAGCTTTTCCTAAAAATAGGACCACATGAGCACTTATGCTATTAATAATAATAGTTGGCTTTGCCTTTCTTTTTAATAACTTTGATGTACTCGCAATGTCAAGAAAGCTTTTAAGCTGCATTCAAGTTTCATGAGGGAAGGTGTTCTGTGTGTCAGAAGCTGCAGCATGGCTTTATCTGTTTACCAGTGGGAAAAAAAATCACAGCTGAATAAGAAAAAAGGAACTGCTTGTGCTGCTACATATTGTTATAAAGCCAGACAGCGTATCTACACTACTCATTAAAATAAAACAAAAATAATGGTGAGTTTTGTCCTCTTGGACGGAGGGGAGAATTAAATCATCCAACTTTATGGACCACTGTGACAGAAAGTGCTTCATAATGCTTTCATCAGTTGACTCAAGTCAGTATATTGAAAGTGCAAGGTGCATTGGGACCCTTGTTTTAAGGAACTGCAAGTGAGAAAGGACAATAAGGATTGTATAGTGGATTCACCGTGGGGGACTTAGGAGAGTAAAAGTTACTGCTATAGAGCTAAATGCCATTCAGGCATTTAGGAGTTTCTTTTGCCATGTACTGTGCCACAGTATGCTGACTTTCCATGCTTCAATTCAAGTATGGATGCTTTTATCTGGCATTTGTGTGTATATATGTACAAATATATAAATACATGTATTTTAGGAGTTTGATAGAGCTGAGTAAGAGTGGCCTCTGTTGACTTTTTGCAGGAGATCTATGGAGGCGAGTTCAGCATCGATATAGCGCGTGAGTGTGCTGTGCTGTGTAGGAAAGTTGAGAAGGTGCCCGAGGGCCCATGGAAATGCTGTGTGTGGGAGGAGATGGACTTCAGCAGCAGAGCTGCCTGAGCTAGAGCCTCCAGAGGACTGGAGCATGCAATGACATGCGCACACGTACCCTAAAGTGATGAGAACAGAAGCGAAAGAGCCTGGCTCAGAGCGCACCATCATCACGCTGATCCCTGCCAAGCTCCCTGCGGTTGAGTGCTGGATGCAGCAGTTTAGCTGCACTAACAGGAAGCAATAACCTTGATCAAAGCGATTGCTTTCTCCAGTAGAGGATTTGGAGCAGCTGTCAGTTGGAGACAGCAGAAGGTCATCCTTATGAAGGGTCTCCTATTTCTCCACAGACTGAGAGTTGACGTCAACAGAATGCATTTTGTTTTTGTTTTTGTTTGTTAGGTCGCTCCAGCAAAACAAGATAGAACAGAATGTCTGGCCATTAGATAAATGAAAAGAACTACTTGCTGTGAGATGAATGTTGTGTATGCCTAACAAATGTTTGTTTTCATAATCGTATTTAGTCATATTTTATTGATTGCACAGCCCTGTCTGTGTCCCTTTCCCAATTCATCTTGTCTTCAAACTTTCAAACTAACCACATAACAGGCTTACACACTCGTCACTCACTCATTACTACCCAAGCTTAACCCAATGTCAAAATTAATATTTGGAAGTTTCTTTAGGGCCAGTCATATGGGTATTTTATTTTAGGTAAAACCACATTACAAAAATCTAGGCACTGTTTATTAAAGAAACTTTTTTAAGGTTAAAGACAAACTGCAGACTTTTACCCACTTGTTAAGTGTATTTGTTGAGCTCTTTAGATTAGAGTTTCACATTGGTGTCTGATATCATCTACTTAATGTCACATCTGTCTGATTTCCACATGAAAGGCAAGTGGATTGCCATTGTTATGCAATCTATGAATGTCAACACACCTGATACGGTCAAAACATTACCTGTGTTCATTATATCGAGTAGGTCTCTTTTAACTGCAGCGGTTCTTTAATTCACTGAAATTATTGGATATGCTAATTGTTTTACACATCTGCAGTGCGTGTTCCATATTTATTAAGTGCAATTATGCAAATGACTTTACTACACCCCCCCTCCACCAATACATGCACCCCTCTATGTAATTTCCTCAGTAATTAACAGTAAATGAAGTCTGAGTTAGTATAGATAAAACTAAATTAAAACCAGTCACTTCTGAATTGTTAATCAACGGGAGGAATTCTCAGCATTGATGATTTAGACAAAAATCAGTAAAAGCATTTTGACATGGATGTGGGAGTCGGTGGCATCTGCTGTTGTCAGCATTATATTATGATAATGATGTTATGAGGCGACCTGTTATGTCATTAGTATCATTACAGCCCCAGTTAGAATGTCTTTCAGCTGTATATTATACATGCCCTCACCAATTGTAGCCTACTCAGATTATGTATAACATACAATAGGCTTTTACAGAAAAAAAAGAGATATACTGGGGAAGGGAATATACTGAAAAAACAATGACTCTTATAAAATGTGCTAAGGGCAATTTAAAGATGACACTGCTTCCACCACTGTTTTTGCTGCCTACTAATTTAATTGTTTGTGTACATGCTAGTGTTTTCACCATGAGGCAAGCTGGAAGTGAGTGAACTATTCAAATGAAAATGACTAAAAAAATTCCCTTTCGGGTAAGGTGCTGGTGTTTGGACAAAAAAATGAAGTGTGTAACCTGCTAGTTTTTTAGTTCTAGTAACGCAATGACTGGAGAGTTGCCATGACAGCCGAAATTTCTGCAAAAACGGCATGTGTCTGATCTATAGGACACTGCAGTTTGCTTTTTAATATATATACAGACATTCCATGTACATGCATGGTAAAATACTTATTAACTGCAGTAAATCAGTTAGGCCTGTATTTGTTAGCCTTCCCACATCAACGTTGCTGGTCTGGGGTCTGTTTTTTATACAGTGGTAAATTTGAGTGTCTCAAGAGGTCTGGCTGATCTTAGACCAGGTCTCTTGATGAGTGTGGGTCCATAGCTGCAACATGAAAAGAGCAGTGGTGTAATGAAAGTGAGCAGGAAGAAGGGACGGTGCTGGGAGCCCAGATGCTCTGCTGCTCTTTCAAGGTGCTTTTAGAAGAGTGATTAAGCAGAGCACTAATGAGGCGAGATGTCCCTCACTACCCAGTGCCTTTGTTCTCGCCATTCATTGCACAACAGAAAAGCTGAGGCTTTGATAAAAAAAACAACCTAAGCTTTGTTCCTGTACCACAGAAACCTCTCCTGATTTATCGGCACATACAGAGAGCTGTTCGGAAATCAGGGAACAATTTTGTTTGAGATGGAAATTACTTTGAAAACAATCTTGGAGTTTTTGCCATCGCAGTGGGCTTGAGGTAGAAATGGTCCAGCAATGCTCTTGCTCCAATTAGTTTTAACAAAAGGTCTTAACCATAATTGTTGATAATTACTGAAGGAAACACATGATGTTCTTAGTCTGGTTGCCAGTAGTAACTACAGTATACAACAATACGAGTGAGAAATGTTTCATTTTTCTCCTGTTGGTTGATGCGTTCAGACTCGTTCCTCAGGTTATTAGGCAGCACCTAATGATTTCTTGTCTCTAGTAATACATTCTCAGCTACATTTCAGAGGAGAGACTCATCACTTCAGTTTTAAAAGCAATTTCAGCACAGGCTGTATGATTCATTTTAGGAATTCATTTTAGGAGTTTCTCATTCTATACTCACTAATGCAAGTTTAGACCATGCCAGACCTGAGGTGCCACAGAACACTTAATATTTTTTTAAGATGTTAT
Source organism: Brachypetersius gabonensis (assembly GCA_037577145.1). Classification (NCBI taxonomy): domain Eukaryota; kingdom Metazoa; phylum Chordata; class Actinopteri; order Characiformes; family Alestidae; genus Brachypetersius; species Brachypetersius gabonensis. The sequence continues at coordinate 13,263,809 of JBBJLR010000018.1, forward strand.
TTTAGGTAGCAGTGCCTACTTTATTGAAATTGATATTATAAGTAAAAGCAGCATAATCACTTCTTAAATATTATTACGGTACAATGGGCAACACACACTGTAACAAATGTGAGTCACCAAAGTGTACTTGAGTGTTAATGTGCTTGAGTGCTAATTTCTTGTACTACTCCCTACTTAACGATTTTGGCACTTAGAACTCTGCTCTAGTTCTCACACTGTTCTGAAACTTGAGTATTTCCTCATATTGTAAGTTGCTTTGATTAAAGGGTCTGACAAATTAATGTAATGTGATGTAGAGCTTCCCTCTTATGGAGAATCTTTAACCTGCTAAGCCTGAGTGAGGGAGCAAGCGAGCATGTCCATACTGTGTTTTCCATTTAAAATTAGCATTAATAACTTCCATAATCTCATCACCTTTAATAATATGCTATTTAATCTGTTCTATGAAATTGTTGTTTTGACGGTTGTGGATGTTAGTAGCCTGGTGGGTTAAACACTTGCCAATGGACCTGATGACCACAAAAAGTCGCAGGTTCAAACCCCCCACTTTCTACCATTGTATCCTTGAGTAACCCCCCTTACCTCAGTTGCTCAACGGGGACTGTCCCTGTAACTAATGAGTGTAAGTCACTCTGCATAAGGTTGTCAGCTAAATCTCTTTTTTACTGTTTAGTAAATGTAAGAATTTTTTATGTTTTGCTTATTACACTTGACCACGCAAAAAGCCAGGTGTACATACTTCCAGGAAGCAATGTGATCAGATTTTGATCAGATCACTCAAACCCCATTTGGAGGTAGTCTGAGATCTAGATCTAGATAACAATGAAAACGTAATGGGGTATTCTCTGTCTTGGTATACAATTATGTAAGTGGAAATGCATCTATATGCAGAGTCATGTCATGTAGTCTCCTGAGACTGTCTATCCTTGCTCTAATGCATTCAGAGAGCCATTAGTCATACTTTACCTTACAGTTGCATTAAAGGGACACTACAAACATGTTACTGTGCAGTTTGTAAACGTCTTTCAGGCTATTGTCAACGCATGCAACAGGTGCTGTTTGGCATGGGTAGTGCTGCTGGCTGGTGGTGGTCAGATGCTGCTGTGTGATGGGGCAGTAATGCTCTAAGATGCTAGTAGGATGAAAGCAGATGTGCTGTATCTAGCACCAGGTAGTGATCAGGGTGGAAAAAACTCAGTGTGCAGCAGATGAGACTGGAGTCAGTTGCTTCACTTCGTGCTGTGTTATAAATTATCCCAAATCTCCTCTGCTCTTCACCCTTTCTGTGCAGTGGATGACATTTTTGAGCATATCTGATTTTATGCAGTGCAATGTTGATGTTATCAGAAAGGTTCTCAGGGGCATGTTCAGCGGTTGTCTAAACAGCATCAAGTCTGGAACGGACGTTTTCTTATTATTGTCTCTTTCCTCGTTATATATCTAACCTCAGGGCAATTCAGAAGCATGTCAAATGAAACTAAAAGTGGGGCTTTCCGCTGCTTTGGTTCTGGAATGTTAATTTGGAAATGTATCAAAATAATTCAGTCTAAGATTTGAGATTTTTTTATTTTTCTTAAAAAAATAAAGAAGTGAAATTGACTAATTCTGCCAAGATCTTACACTCTTATTAACTAGACCTGCTCCAATCATGCAGTTTTAGCACAAGGTGTGAAAAACAGTTTAATTCCTTTTTTTAATGAAACAAAAATTGTATGCTAAACTATCAAAGTACAAAGGGGCAGGATTAGCAGATCTTGTTTCTATCTTACTGTCTGTCTTGCTTCCTATCTGAACTTGTTTTGGTTAGAACCATATTTTTCAATAAATGTGTTTTCTGCTTTCTTTTATTTACATAAGTGTGTACCTGATTAACATTTGATTTCTTGCCATATAAACATAACTTTTAATGGTAATAAAGCTGTGGAAATAACTACAGCCCTCTCAAACTGTGATCAGGTGAGTATGTAATAACTGTGACAGTCCTACCTATAGATGTATTTTTCTTTAAGCAAATGCTGTCAGATTGCTTCAGAAGCCAGAACATTTTCAACACCAACTGATGGAAATCATCACTAAATGGCATTTCTACAGTTGTCCACATTACTTTATAGTCAGATAAATATGATTGTGGTCATCATTATTAGGCAGACAGACTGGTTAGGATGAATCTTAAGATGTGCTTAAGGGAAAAATGTGATTATATAGGATTTGGTGGTCATGCTTTCTTTATTTACCTCTTCAGCTGACAAGAGATGACAGAGGCACAGAAACCATGACTTATTATGGGAGATCTCTAATTAGGCAGGAGTGCTTGGGCTTTTTCGGAGGTTTGTTCCATTGATGTCTCCCTTCAATTTCTTCCTGCTGATGCTTCCAATATCTTCTGCTTTCTGTCAGAGTGTGTTTTTGCTGCAAGAATATGTGTGTGTGTGGGTGTGTGTGTGTGTTTTATACTTATGTAATTCTGATGTACAGGGCTTGCGAATGCACCATTTGCCTGTGTGTGTGTGTGTGTGTGTGTGTGTGTGTGTGAAGTCTGGCTCACTCATGGGGTGATAATTGATGTGCACGTCTTCACCGCAGGACCACTGGGAAGGTTAGGTGTCTGCCTAATTGCTGTATAAAATATAAGGTTGATGATGTAGTGCTTTGATTGACAGCCCTCTGCACTGACAAGCTTGTTTGTCACCATCTTTTCACAATGACATCACTCCATCACAAACAGCAACCAGTGTTTCATCCGGTGGCCCTATTGAACAGTGATGTCCCTTTGTAAACCCACAATATCTTTATATTGAGCTGCAATAATGTTACATAATGATCTGTGTTTACAATCCTTGAAAGGTGTCCATATCGCAGATGTCAGGCCTTTTGTATGTTCTATCGCTCGGCAGTAGGGTTACAGTTGACTCATTGCTTGATATGTTACCTTTTGTTTGTTCTCTAGAGGCTTCGTTATACCTGGCACCAGAGTAAAGCGCCTTCTGTATCCCCAGCACTCTTTTCTCATTCCTGTGAGCTGGCATTTATAAGACATGAATTTAAAAGTGGTTGTATCCGTGATGAGAATGTGATCTGATTTTTCCTGTCCTGCTCCTGAGGTGGTTAGTGATTACACCATCACAGAATACAGATGCATTTAGATGAGACATAATGTGCTAATCTTTTAGGACTAAATAAATCCTTGACTTCTCATAAGAGGTTAATAATCAGAATATTATGTAGTGTGTCTGGCTGTGGAAAGTGGATATAAGGGGCATGTGTAGATATGGTCTTCCTATATCAGAAAGAGATGGATAGCAGTTACGGATTAGGTCTGTTTACAATTTTGAAATTTTAGGAGCTGATTGTCATTAAATGTCATACGAATAACTATTATTCACAGTTTGTGTTTTTGTTTTGTATCCAACCGGTATAAACCTAAAGTGACCAAACAGATCAAGTAGCTGCCTTGATATTTACTAGCTTCCAGCTGTTAACAGATATGACTTAAACTGAAGTAAACAAATGATGCAGACAAGTCAGGACTCCAGGACACTAACCTGGTAATGCCTTTTCTTTAAGTCTAACAGATGAATGCCCTCCATTTACACTCCGTCATTATTTTATTTACATTCTTAATGCACATTCTGTAAGCTGTAATGTGATTGTGATATCATTATGAAAAACAATTGCTGTCATCTTAAATGATCTCAAAGGATTAAGCTGTCATGTAATAGTGTGTGACGTCTGGTCAGCGGCCACAGGGGGGCGCTGGGGTTTTGTTATGTGTGGGACTTTTGTTTTGATATCCTGAGTACTCCAGCTAAGCAATATCCATAGGATAGGTTCCAGCTGCTGGGGTACTCAGGACTAAGTGTTTGTATTTTGTCATTGGTTATTGGAGTTATGTGTTGTGTATTTAAGGTCAGTTTATGTGGACCTCTGTGTCGGTCCACCGTCATCCATATTTGACCCCCTTTCGCCTTCAGAACTGCCTTAATTCTATGTGGCATTGATTCAACAAGGTGCTGAAAGCATTCTTTAGAAATG
>JBBJLR010000018.1:13269043-13281840 GCA_037577145.1 Brachypetersius gabonensis
AATGAAATGCAAATCAGTTTCTATCTTTTATTTAAAGTTACTTTTTCAAGTTTCCTTTTGATGTGCTATCTGTCACTGTTAAAATAAACCTAACATTGAAATGATACTGTTCTGAGACTTTTAATTTTTTTGTCATTGGACAAACTTACAAAATCCGCGAGGGGTCAAATACTTATTTCCTCCACTGTATATATTTATTTAGACAAGGCAATGCATAAACTGTTTGATATTCAAAAGTCTTGATGCATACCTAATATCAAATTATGCTGTTTATTTGTGTGTGTATGTATAGAAGGAACCTGTATAATCAATAACTTTCAAACTGTGTCTGTTGTGCCTAAAGAGGGTTTGTAAATGAAAACACACATGCCTGTCTGTGTTCAATGCTGAGAGGATACACTGCAGCATCCAGTCAGAACTGTCCCTTTCTTCTAGCATGCCTTGGTACTTCACGAGCACTAGGCAGAAGCATTTTGCGAAAGCGGTGCTCCATTTATTAGCTGAATTGAATGACTATTCCTTGAAACCTTGAGATGTTAAGTCTTTTTTTTTTTTTTTTACAATAATGCCTACAGCAGAATTTAGAAAGTGGTTTGAAGCTCTTGACCAGACTTAATCCTCTAAAGCAAATTTGTATTTGGCCTTTTAATTGCAAACTGTTATCGCCGTTCCGTTTTATGACATTCACAAACACGTCCATAAAGCGTTTCCTGCCAGTGACTATGAGATAAGCCGGCAGTCTGAGAGTAACCGCAGAAATCCTTTGGCAGCGTGCAGGCCTTTTCCTCCACCAGCATATTGACACAGGAGAAGTGTGAGATCCGGCTCCTCACAGAAGCTCTATTTATAGAAGTTCATTTAGCTCGGTTTGTTTGCAGCGGGCCTGCCATCACTAGGTAGAGAATGGCTATTACCTGGATCAGGGCCCCCCTCCCTTTTCACCATGGGGGGCTTCTGATAGTGAACGCGTATCTCCCTCCCGTCAGTCTGCTGCCACTGTAACAGGAACAGCAGCTGCTGCAGCCGTTGCAGAGGCAGCCGACGTCCTCAGATTTGATCCACTCTGGTTTCCATGGTGAGCCGTAACTGTTTTTTATAATCCCTGGGTGCTCAATTTAATTGCAGATTGAATCATAACAAAGTTATGGTGCACGGAAATGGGGATGAAATGTGTCAGAGCTATTTTTAGCCAAGATTAAGCGTCTTTGGTGGCTGTATGCTGAAAGCAGGGGGATCTCATTTAAATGTGTCTGAATATTTTTTCACCATTGCCTGATGATGTAATTTTGCATTTCACAAAGGCAGAAATGGGCAGAAATGGAGTAATAAATGTGTGTTTTAATGTGTTCAGAGGTAAATTGAATCCAAACTGTGTGCGAAATGTACTTGGAGCTGGAAAGCATAAGAGAAAGTGAGGAGGGGATAACGCAGAGAGAGAAAGAGAGGGTATGAAAAATAAAATAAGTGCATAGACTGAACTGCAATTCACATCTCTTGTCACTGCTAGAGGCTTAGTTTGCAGGTAAAGAGATCTGCATAAGAAATGTACAGAGATGCTGGCAGTGCTGGATACTCCCAGGGTTTCTGCAAGGAGCAGTAATTAGTACTGACCTTTAACAGCAGATGTTTAATCTTGTTTAAAATAACAAGTGCTCATTTTCAAGCACTGAGATGAATGTTGACAGATAACACCTTGAAACCATGCCTGTCATGACTGTATCAGAACCACTGCTTTGTGTGACTTTTTTGCAGAAAATACAAAAAAAAATCAAATGAAAAGACCTTGGCTCCAAATGTTTGACTGTGTGTGTGTGTGAGAGAGAGAGTGTGTGTGAGTGTGGTGTTTAAGATTCTTAATTGGCCTTGGCAGGGTTTGAATGGAGCATTAAATTACAGTGTTCATCATCACAGAGAGACAGACTAGAGCCCCAGGAGTGCGGTTTGCTCATATGGAGGGTATTTATCATTACTAAGAGAGTCTGGCCAGCAAGAGAAAACCTAAAACTCCTCTGGTCTGAGAGAAGGAGCATAAGGGAGGTGGGGAACGAAGAAAGGCAGGAAGAGAGTAGGAGAGAGAGAGGACTCCATCCATAATTCTGTATTGCAGGACAAAGGCTGAAACAGTGTTCATCCACTTTCTATCTGGGCGTTTTCCCTCTTCATTATTCAGTAGCTAGCTCAAATAGTCACTTCCACTTACACAAGAAACAGCACTCGCTTTATTCTGTACTCCAAATAACCGTAACCACCATTAACACAGTTGTGGGAGGTTTTCCGAATGCAGATTAAACTTAGTGGTAAACTTAAAGGTGGTAATTCACCATAGAATATCTTTAGTCAAAAATGAGGTTAATCTCTGTTTGAAAAGATCATCCTAAATGCAGGCATGTTTTTTTTATTTCTTTTTGCATGAGAGAGCGTGGCAGAGTGTGAAGAATGAGATCTGCCTTAGAGAATTTGCCAATTAAGAAAAATACCAAAGCTTGACATTTCTTTCTTTGCTCAGTGACTGTTATTTTTTCTACAAAATGCCACTCATTTGACTATTTCCCCAAAGGTACCGTCGGCTTCACTCTTCGTCAATAGGTCTGTCACTGAGTGTAAACAGATAGGGTCCACAATGAATTATTACCGCCAAAAAAGTCCTATTTTTAGTTCCCAGTGTACAGATGTGATGAATTATGCATGACTTTTCAGGCTTCAAAGGTTCTAATATTTATAACACGTTTTCGTTTAAATTATAATCAGGTGGCTATGGTCCAAGAATATAGTATTTGTCAAACACATTTTCTGTAGCATTGTCATGTGTCCTGTGCTTTGTGGCAGAAAAAGAAACACACTTAGAGGGGTTGATCTAAATACTTCTTAGTCAGATGGAAAGAAACAAAGGAAAATGCAGCACTGATTCGTATTAATCAGAAAACACGCAGTCCAAGGAACATTTGCATAAAGTCATTCAATCAACGAAGAAGATGTGATATTCAGTCATTTGGTGAGTAGCGTTGCACTGTCTTGTAAAATTAATTGACTGAGGTAAACACAATCCATTTGTAAATGTCATTAGAAATCAGGGCTTCAAAAAAGAAGCAGCCTTAACACTCAACACACTGAGACACGACTGTGAACGGACAGTGACAGAGACTGGGACAGCCAGGATTGTGGCAGCGGAGGCATGTCCATGACGGTACCCCCCACCAGGGCTGTCCCTGCGTCTGAGGACCCAGGTTAGTGGGCACCCAGGAAGGAAGTCTCTAGGACACGGAAGAGGCCAATTCATCTGAGCCTGGTGGAATTCAGCTATGGGTTCCTGGATGTCTCAAACCAAAACCCAGCTCTGCTCCTCAGAACTATACCCTTCGCAGTCCATGAGTCCCGACATTGTCATTATTTTCAATATCGTTGAAAACTTCATTCATTCAAAATCAAACACTGTAACGTACTACTTCCTGACAGTACTTCTTGATTAGTCTGGAGTCTGTAAATACAACCACTTTTTGAACACTTTTGGGATTGTAGCCACACTACACTCCTGTTTGGTTAGTGATAAAAAAAATAATAATTAGAATCTGTTGGTCAGGAATCAGTATAAAATTCAGAGTTTCGAAATCCAGCCCTAGAAAGGTTAGATTTAGTGGGAACTTAAAACAGGGATCAGTGTGCAGTGTACCGCTCTATAACCTTTATTGAATTTTTATTTTGTATTTGTGCTTTTAGTATTAAATTATTATGCAGGAAGGATATGCCTAAAGATGATCAAGCATGTGGACAAGAAAACCACCATACTGCAAGGTTCTGTTTTTGTGGTGGTGTCCTTTAGTCAGTGACTAAGCCTAGTCTTTCTCTCTGAAATTTCTACATGATCGGAGTATCGTAGGGAAATGTTATGTGCTCATTAAATATCCCCCCTGAGAGTATGATTCAGAGTTCATCTGCATACCCAACACTGAGAGACAGTGGATCAATGCGGCACAGAGCAACAGATCGATAGTCAGCAGACGCTGTAAATACCCCTTTGACATTACCGCCTTCTCCATGTGGATCTCGGCGTTCTACAGAACGAACTGCGGGGGTTCAGAAAAAGGCCAAACCGCAAAATCTGGCTTGATTGTGCTTTAATACACTAGTAAAGCACCATTAACTGCAACTGAAATCTGTGAAGTTCATAATCATTATTGGTTGTTATTTCTGAAACAGCAGGAAGGTCTATAGACCCTTTTCTGTGCACATCATCTCAAAAGTATAACCTCTCTGAAGTCTATTAAAGTGAAAGAGTCTGCAAGCGAGTACCTTGCTCTGTGGCCCTCCTGGCATTGATTGACAATAAGAAAAGAAATCATGGTGGTTAACACTTTTTATCAAAGCACCACATCTCTGCTACTCTCTATATTTTTAGCTTTCAAAGCTGAAGCTTTTGAGTGCATTTCAGACTTCTCAAATTGCCCGGAAGGCAGAACAATTTTATAACATTGCCCATTTACCATTTTTGTACTGTGGATGGTTGAAAAAGGTTTGGAAAAACATGCAGTTTCACTTACCATGTACGTCCACACTACTAAACTTCTAAGACAGCACTAACAGATCACAATGAAGCAGGCAGGCTTATTATGAGTTGACCTGCTACTAGTCTTAACTATTGTGCGTCTAAGTAAACTGAGGCTGCCTGAGGTGATGCCAGTGGGTGGTTAAAGAAGCTTTGCATACCAGCATTATAAACAGCCCTGAATTCAGTACACATACAGTAGAGCTGCACAATTAATCGTTAAAAGATCGCAATCTCGATTCGACCCCCCTCACGATCTTAATCCACAATTTATACGATTCTCAGGGATCCCAAGCAAGTCTCCCAGAAGTTCTGGGAGTCTCCCGCATATTAATAGCATCTCCGTGATACCCGGGCGCGTCGCCAATTATATTTTCAAGGACAGGAGTCGAGCATAACTCTGATCTCTAACACGCAATCACTCACAGTCGGCGTGATGACGCCTGACGTCATATGCGGTTTAGCGTGGACAGTGGCCAGATCTGCTTTTTATCTGCACCGTTATCAGGGGATGCGAGTCGTGCGAAATTCGAGTTAGAAGCAAACAGAGAAAGAGAGAAGAATGAGTGAGGCAGCCGAAGAGCAATGTGCAAGCAAGTCTGTTAACACACCCGGCCTTTTAGTGCCTAAAAAAGGATCTCATTCCGAAGTGTGGGCTTACTTCAGATTTAAACCAGATGATGATAGTCAGCAAACCATATACTGCAAGGTATGTTCAGCCATTATTTCTGCACCAAAGGGGAACACGACAAATTTGTTCAATCACCTGAAACGAAATCATGTACTGCAGTATGAAATGGTACGAAAAAACAAAACCGCTCAATCACAAAGTACCTCCAGCCAGACAAAGCAAACGTCAATTCAAGCAACATTATTTAATGCAACACCGTATCCAACAACCTCTCCCAGACACAAAGAAATAACGAACGCAATCGCGTTTCACCTGGCTAAAGATATGGCTCCCATGACCACTGTAGCAAAAGACGGGTTTAAAAAACTCATCCAAATACTTGATAAGCGCTATTGCTTGCCCTCTCGTAATTATTTTTCTCACGTTGCAATCCCTGCTCTGTACAACAAATGTCGTGAAACAGTTGAGATGGAATTGCGAGACGTCCATAACTTTGCAGCAACTTCAGATTTATGGACCAGTAGAGCAATGGAACCTTACATGAGCATGACGATCCATTTCATTTCTGATGATTTTGAGATGAAAAGTCGCTGCCTACAAACTGTGTTTTTTCCTGAGGACCACACTTGTGAAGCTTTGGCGCAAGGATTAAAGGGTGCTCTCATAAACTGGAAGTTAGAGGAGGAGAATCCTGTGTGCATCACTACAGACAACGGAACCAACATTGTAAAGGCAACATCCATACATGAGTGGACACGACTGCAGTGTTTTGGCCATAGGCTTCATCTTGCAATAGGTGAGTTTAACAAACAAAATGAAAATAGCCTTTTGTAATTTTCTTTATTACCTTTTAATGCTTAGCCATTTCAAAAACAGTAGTAAGGCATTTGTTTTATTTTTTTTATAATACTTAAACATTCTACCAATGTAGCACTTGACAATGAACATATTATAGTTAATGTATTTACTAACATGTCATGAACAATGAACAACACATTACAAAATATATTAATCTTTTTTTAAGTTAGTGAATGAAAATGCAAGTTGATTCATGTAAACTTACAACACATTAACTAACAAGCACAACTTTGTTTGCTTTGTTTTTAAGATTAACTTTGAAGTCTCGTTGGCATCCTTAATTAATAAAACGAACATTTAACGCCACCTAGTGGCATTTTAAATAGCAGTCTCATTGAAATGGAAATATACTGAATAGATTCAGAATTCTTGAATGTGAAATTAACAGAAGTTAAAAAATGTATGTAGTAAAGTTTATGTTACCTATAATTTTATAATATAATCTAGCAAATAGCCCCAATAGTAGTAGATTCTTTATTTACATCACCAAATGTATAACATTTATAAACATGTGTCTAAGACTTGTTAACTGATTTTTTTCGTCTTCTAGAGTATGCAATGAAGGATCCACGAATTGAACGTGCTATGGGTTTGTGCAAAAAGCTTGTCGGGTGTTTCAGCTACAGTTGGAGGAGGAAGAGGGAGCTTGCTGAGGCACAAAACAACTCTGTTTACCAGACCACAAGCTCAAGACAGAGTGTTCGACAAGGTAGGGATCTAGGGAGGCTATGGTGAGAAGAATACTTGAGCAGCAAGCTGCCATCACCCAAGTCCTGTCTTTGGACCGCAAGGCTAGGCACCTCTTGCCAACATGGAAAGACCTGGAGGTCCTGGAGGCTGTGGACAAGACTCTCACCGCACTAGCAGACTTCACAGATGCTCTATCAGGAGAGCAGTATGTCAGTGTCTCTTCTGTGAATCCTTCTCTTCACCTTTTCCAGTCTTCTGTTTTGGCTGTTAAGGAAGCTGACTCTGAGCTTATTCGCACAATCAAATCAAAGATTGTGGCATATCTGGAGGAAAAATACAATGATCAAAAAACACAAGACCTCCTTGACATAGCCACAACCCTCGACCCCAGGTTTAAGATGACTTACGTCAATAAAGATAACAAAACTGCTGTCCAAAACAAACTACAAGAGGAGATGTCAAAGCTAACAGTTGAGGTAAATCTGGTGGCTATATATTTGCCGTGTATTACAATGTACAGGATTGTTTAAACTGTTAATAAGTTATTTTATACCTGACTAAACTGATTAAATGAACATGATTTGTCCGGTCACAGGAAAGTCTCCCTACTCCAACTAGCAGTAGCAGTCCTGCAAAAAAGACTCGAAAGACCTTAGGTAGCTTCTTCAAAGCAGCACAAAGTAACACAGGGCCAACAGATCCAGCTTCACAGCAACAACAATCCGTCAGCATAGAGCTACAGTCTTACCTGTTCTTAAGCAACGCTGACAGTGAAGTTGATCCATTAGTATGGTGGAAGGCTCACAAGAAGCAGTTTCCAAGATTGTCTTCACTGGCCAGGAAATACCTTTGCATTCCTGCAACCAGTTCCCCTTCTGAAAGGGTTTTTAGCACAGGAGGCAACATTGTCTCTTGTCGCCGTTCTGCACTGAAGCCACAAAATGTTGATAGACTAGTGTTTCTTGCTAAGAATCTTTAAATTGCTTTACTCTGACTGACATAATACCTTTAAATGTTTATTTTGTTTTTTAATGTTTAATGGTGATTTTTTTCTTGACATTCTAACATGTTTCATTACATTTCTTTAAATTTGAAGCAAAGAGTATTCTGTCTTATTGTACTGCTATGCTACTGCTGTTTCATAACGTTAAAGGGGAAAACCTTTAAAATAAAAAAAGTTACCCAGAATTGTGCAAAAAAATCGTAATTCTCATTTTATCCAGAATCGTGCAGCTCTACACAGGGGGTAGTTGTGGAAGGGTATGAATACTTTTGGACATTCCACTTTTTGCATAATTGTACATAAAAGCTGAAATGTTTTTTTCCTCAATGATGTCTTTAGTACATCATTGTATTATGTTTTTGCATACACATGTAATTTCCCGTCTAAATATGACTTGCTGGTTGAAAAAAATCAACTTTAAGTGAAAATTTGTTTGGGGTATGAATAATTTCGAGGCTCACTCGAATATGTATATATATACATTTAAATATATACATACATCACGGTTCAGTACATACCTCGGATTTGGGGTCACGGTTCAATACGGTTCGGTACAACAGGAAGAAGCAACAAATCCCCAGTTCTTGCTTTTTTCTGTTTATTTTGACCAGGCAGTACAGTTCGGTACAGTTCATGATACAGTGAAGTTAAGCAACAAAAGTTCTAAAGAATGAGGCTTGATTTGTTTTCATTTATTTTACATAAACAGCAGTGTATTAACCAGTAAACACACACTCTTGCTTATATTTTCATGTATGTGTAACCTCTGTGAAGTTGGCACTCCATAAAAAGAAATAATCACCAAAACTATGCCATTCGTTTGTGCTGATTTGTGCCGCAAAAACGAACGTTTGTGCTGGTTTGGTGTTTAAGATATTAAGCTTTATTTTTCTTGACAGTGTTACTTAACTTTCCACCCCATGTTGCCCTAATCGCTCAAAACGCAGTTCGTTTGTGCTCGATTTGTGCGCCATTTCTGCCGTTAAAACAAACACTGTATCGGTTTTCCTTCCCGAGATATAACCAATATTTTCAGAACTGTGACGTCACTCTCCACCCCTGTTCGTCTAAATCACACAAAACTGGTGTCATTCGTTTGTGCTTGATTTGTGCCGGTCTGTGCCTTTGCAATGAACGCCAAATATATTTCCACTTCTTAGAAATAACAAAAACTATTCGGGGCAGTGACGTCACTTTCCACCCCATGCCATCCAAATCTTTCCAAACCAGTCCCGTTCGTTTGTGCCAATTTGTGCCGTTAAAACAAACCTGGTATCTCCAAGCCCTACTTTAATATAATGGGAAAAAATCTTGTTTGGGACTGTTACTTAACTCTCCACCCCATATCTTCTAAATCTAGCCAAAAGGTGCCATTAGTTTGTGCTCGATTTGTGCCGTTGAAATGAACGCCAAATATATTTCCACTTTTTAGAAATAACAAAAACAGTACTGGGCAGTGACGTCACTCCACCCCACTTCCTCCAAATCGAGGTCCAAATCGCACAACCGGCGCCGTTTGTTTGTGCTTGATTTGTGCCATAGGGGATAAAACTCTTATTTACTTTTTGATAAAGGTCTAAAATATCTGGAGGAGAATGACGTCACGCAAGCAGTTCCCCATCCATATCCTCTAACCTTACACGTGTCACTCTGTTTTGTGCTAGCGCGGTGCTAGCTAGTTATATTGAGTTGCAAAGTAACATCTGCAACTCAGTATAATTCTAAAATAAACATTGTATCTTTTTGCTCAATTGATAGACAATGAAGTTGCCAGGTAAGTTTTTAAATGTGTGCCAACTGCTTTATGCACAATGCAAATCATTATATGTTTGCCGCATTCCGCAAGATAAGAAACCTACCGCATATTTATCTCGGAAGAAGGTGCATAACCAGTGAAGCAAGCAAGGACAGGTGAGATATGTTTATTTTTGTTAATATTTTTAAAGCAATATATCTAAGAATTGTTTTTACTCAATTTTAAATATTTAAATCAAATTATAAGAATTATTTTCTTTAAATCTAACCATCCAATACGATGGATCATATCAAGTAAGTGGGTTCAGGGGGTAAAAAAAAGATTATCCAAAGTAAGATGTACTAAGAATCATTTTGTGAACATGCTTACCTTGTTCCTCAGCAAGTACATTATTTTTAACCTCCTGGGGCTTAGCGGCCACATGCGTGGACAGCACTTTTTAGCTCTTATGTCCACTGCTGAATTGGGGGTGTTATGGGCATGTATGTCGGATCTTAGACTGCCATCTCGTGGTGTCAGAAGCTTCTAAAACACTATGGTAAAAATTCAATATGGCGGCGAACACAAGGGAAGCTTAAAAGTACATCATATCAAAAGATGATGCTTAGATTTTCATTCTAATTAGGTTCCAATAAGCCCAAATAGCAAAATAGAAATTAAAATGCATTCGTAAAAAACTGCTTGGGCAGTTAAGGAGCCAGAAACACTGTTAAATGTCTACTGACTGTTAAAAGTATTCAGAAAACTTAAGACTATACACAATATTTTTTTCCCCAATTTTTATTCGACAAAATCCAGCATTGCTCCTTTTACAGTATTAGTACAGCCACAGTTGCAATACAGTACATTGCAGTTAAGATGTAAGGTCACAGTGCTAGGAGATTATTTAAAAAAAAAAGAGCAAACATTAAGAAATGCATTATCTGACAATATGAAGCACATATCTACTAAACTTCATAGTTAAAGGGGTAAGAACAGCAAATAGTAAAAACCAGCACCGTGCGACAGGTACGTACACCAGACGTATGGAGAAAGGTTTGCTTGGGGTCACGTCTCCACCACAGATCTGACTCATTTCAATGGCACAAATCGAGCACAAACGAACGGCGATTTGGACCTCGATTTGGAGGAAGTGGGGTGGAGAGTGACGTCACTGCTCAGTATTGTTTTTGTTATTTCTAAAAAGTGGAAATATATTTCATTTCAACGGCACAAACCGGCACAAATCGAGCACAAACGAATGGCACCTTTTGGCTAGATTTAGACGATATGGGGTGGAGAGTTACGTAACAGTCCCAAACAAGATTTTTTCCCATTATATTAAAGAAGGGCTTGGAGATACCAGATACAAACGGGCACAAATCGAGCACAAACGAACTGCGCCGGTTTGGAGCGATTAGGGCAACATGGGGTGGAAAGTTAAGTAACACTGTCAAGAAAAATAAAGCTTAATATCTTAAACACCAAACCAGCACAAACGTTCGTTTTTGCGGCACAAATAAGCACAAACGTAGCACAAACGAATGGCATAGATTAGGCGATTATTTCTTTTTATGGGGTGCCAACTTCACGGAGGTGGAAGGGGAGGGCTCCAGTCCCGCGCAGGCACAGGAGAGCCTCCAGAAGGAGCCGCAGCAGTGCCAGCCAATAAGATGAAACTCAAATAAACAGCATAAAAAACCTGTTCAGACTGTTGTCTTAGTTTTACTTTTATTAAACACTAGGGCTGTTAAAAATATTGCGTTAACTATTTGCGTTAATTTGTATTCTATAACACTTTAAAATAAACTGATCACGCGATTAATTTGAAAATTAAAAGCCCCTCTGCAGTCCAGTTCTTCACTATCAGTGGGGGCAGTATTATGCTACACCAGCGACCAGCATGCCAGAAGAAAAAGCCACTTCATGTGGCCAGTGCTGCTGCTCAGTCAAGCTAGCAATGAAAGATAAACACACGCTGTTAAATGGACAATTTCGCTTTAAGTTACTACCAGAGGGGGATTTGTAAAAGACAAGGGTAACATGTGTGCTTTGCAAAAGTGAATTCAATTTCCACCGAAGCACTACATCACTATCATATAAACTCAAGGCGAAGCGTCCCGGTGTGGCAGCGACAGCGGAGGGAGGTGGTCTCCGACAGTTTCAGGAGTTTGGAGCGAGAGGCAGGACTTTTGTTAGACTTTGTCCTTTAATTCAAGTGATTTAAAGCTATGTATTTGTCTTAAGACAGAGATTCTCTCAGGTTTGAAGATGCTATATAAAAATAGCATTTTCTATTCAAAAATAAATTTTGTTTTTATCTCACAGTTTTTAAAAGTTTGACAGAGTTGGGGGAAAAACAAATAAACAAAGCCTTCTTTGTAAAATTGATGACTTAGTGTGTTTATTATGTATTTTATAATGGGTTGACTTAGAATCGCAATTAATCGTGATTATTTTTTTTCCAGATTTGGGATTAACTAGTTAATTTTAATTAATCACTTTACAGCCCTACTAATAATGTATGAGAAGAAACACAATTTTCATTAGTTTAATATTTATTACCCCAAAAATTTAGACAATAACAGGGACAGCCCCAAATAACAAAAATGGACAATGTCAGTAGCGGGTGTTTCCTCCATTTGCCGCAAGGACAGCTTGACAGCGACGTCTCATGCCCCTCACTAGCCTCATGATGTTCGGCAACAGCACTGGTGCCGATCTCAAGCGGCTCTAACGGATTGTCAAAGCAGCCGGCAACATCATCAGAACGTCTCTTCCGCCGCTGCAGGACATCTACCACAAGCGCTGCATCAGAAGGGCCTCCTGCATCGTGCTCGACCCCTCACACCCTTCACACAGACTCTTCTCCCATCCGGCAGACGCTATCGCAGCATCAGGTCTCGATCCGCCAGGATGCGCGATAGCTTTTTTCCACAAGCCATCAGAGTTTTGAACTCACTCCCAGCCATCACACTTCCCCCAACACGCACACCTGGACTGTGGAATAACTGACCCAGCTGCACCACTGCACTTTATCATACTTGGCTGCTACATGGACAATCTCAATCTCCGTTGCATATTTGCATATATGCTGAAAATGCACACACAGTATGTAGTCCAGATATAGTATGTCATATTATAACCCTCTACTTCTTGCACATTCAGTGTAAAACCTCAATTTCCACCTGTACACATGGTTGCATGTTTGTACTTACACTGAACACTGTATGTGTATTTAGTCTGGATACATTATTGTCATATAACTCTTGCACATCCAATGTAAATGTCATTTCACCATCCTACCTCTATTTCTATCTTTAGTTCCAAACTATATTTA
>JBBJLR010000018.1:13281940-13294655 GCA_037577145.1 Brachypetersius gabonensis
GTGCTGGAGGTAGGATTCGAACCTGTGACCTTTTGGTTCGGAGGCAAGTATCCTACCACTAGGCCACCACCACCACTAGGCCACCACCATTTACCTGGGGAAGAGTTCAGAGGGGTTGACTTGACCTCACAGATCTCTATCCAATCAAGCATCTGTTGGATGTGCTGCATAAACTGGTCTGATCTATGAACCTTGCAACTTGCAGGACTTCTTCTTGGTGTCAGATACTGTAGCACACCTTCAGAGGTCTGGTGGAGGCCATGCTTCAACAGGTCCGAGCTTCCGTAATATTAGGCAGGTGGTTTTAATGTTATAGCTAATTTAAATGTCACCTAGACTGTACCAGAATGCTATTCACTCACTGCTTTTGGCTGTCAGACACTATTGCTGACCAATAAATCCACAGGAGAGTGTTGATTGCTTCGTGACATTAATTACACCCTTCTATGAACAAGTCACAGGTGCGTTTCCCATAGCGCCGACATGTGACAGCGAATCTGTTTCGTTCACCTCTGTTCCTCGGCTAAATACCTGCATTATTTAACATCACCTTCATCTGTTATACACTGTCTTGTCACAACAGCAATGTAATTTGGGAGATTTATACACAGTTTTCAGTAATGTCTTTTGGTTAGAATTGGAATTATGCAAATGATCTTCAAGACATGAGTAATGTATTAATATATTAGCGTCTGCAGTGTGCCATAAGAGAGACATTCAGCTAGTACCATACAGTGTGTGATATATTTACACCGAGCCGAAACAGGTTATGATCTGGTGCCTTGTTGGTTGGACCAGGCTAGCTGCTGATGGATTTTTTGTTCTCATTTAAATTCCATTTTCTAAAGCGTCTTGTTTGCACTGAGAGAGGGTTCAAACTGAACTTTCAGAGTCATTTCAGGCTACATTGAAACTTTTGTGCTGTTGTGAGGTGTCTCACAGTACTTATTGAGAACAAAAAATAGACAAATGACAGAACAAAGTACAGTTCATCTTATCCTCAATGATGATGAAAGATCATCTGGTCCATTTGGTAGTGGTCAGTTTTTTATTGCTTTCTCTATATATCTGATCAGAACACATTTATTAAAATATTACAATCTGCAGGAATAAGTGCCCTAGTGGGTATTAGATTCAGTTATTTTTACATGCTGTATTTGATCTTCATCTAGTCTGATATCAAATATAGATTATGTTTCTGTATACAAAATTTATCATGTTTACTAGAAGCTATCTACCCCCTTTCACACTAAAACAGGGCTATTTAACTTCAATATGAAAGTCACTGGGGGCCACAGAATTTTGTGCTGTCCAGGCTGTGGGGTGGGGGGTAGTAATGATGCTAACTAGCTAACTGGATTCCGCGCCGGGTCCCGTTTCAAAAGGTGTCTGGTTCTGAATGAGAACTTTGACCGTTGAAGTCGTTAGATTACACACATCACCGAGCTAAAACAACAACGCTTTTCTCCTCACTGCGTGTGGCCGGATTCTCTTTTGTTACTGCCAGCTCTGCTCTGCTTTTTTGTATGTGAAATCCTCCCTCTTCTGACAAATTCCTCCTCTTCAAAATAAAAATATTGGTCTTGAAAGCAATATTTTTTAAGGAAATAACAATACATCAAAATAAGAAAAAATGATGCAGCAATTACAGATCTTGAATAATTAAAAAAAAATAAATCTCTTGTTCACTCTTAAAGGAAGTGGTAATAATTACCTTCGACATACTTCTAGTAATGCTGTTCAGCTGGTCACATTGCAAAAGAAGATATTGCCGTATATTTTCTGAGGTGGTGCATGGTGTAAGACATTTGGGAACCACTGTGCTACCCTACTGATGCTAAAAAGCTGCTTCATGTTTGGATTATGTGCCTCAGTCCTTGCCACTGCAACTATTATCCTTCAGTTTTTCTCTCTCCTTCTCTGATCTTTTAAATGAGCCACAGTGGAAGGCAAATGCTACAACAGAGACACAGTCTATTAGATACAGCTAGAGTTATAGCGCTCTGTAGGGCCACAAAGCTAAAGTTGTCCTTTATGGACAGTATTTTCAGTCCCATGCTTTGCTTAAAATGCTGCAACATGGCTTAACGTCTTGGTGGTGCTATTTCATGAAGATGGCAAATGGGAAACCGTCTTTATAATAAAAGAAAATACATCCTTAGCCTTTCCAGTACTGGGATAACACAATAAACATTAGAGACAAATAAGGGCTGCTGGTGCAATGCAGAATGTCTATTTTAGGAAGCCGTGAGAATGGCTGGCTGGTAAGATAGGAGCTCGGGCTGGCAGCCCAGTGGGACGCGCATTCTGAAGTTTTCCAGGCATCTGAACGAGCTTCACTCTCCACCCCAGCACACCCAACACGAGCTACCTCCACCAGCCCAGGCTTTATTTGGCTCTCCACCAGTGTAGTGAATTAACAAGCGGAGGAGTCCATGTGATAGATTGTGACGGAGATGGCCTGCAGTTGCGAATCATTGATATTTTAAAGCGCTCCATCTGCTGTGCCTCGCTGTGAGGAAATGCAGTTATGTGGAGGAGGATTAGGATAATGCAATAAACTCCTCTGTTGTTATCCAGCAGTATGTTTGTGAAATTATCCTTTTTGCCAGGGCTGATCCGGACAGGATGTAGAAGAATGGATATTACACGCCTGCTTGCAGTGTATTACAAAGACCACACTATTGAAGATGCAAAATGTGTTTTAAGCATTGGCTGAGGAAAATACAAGATTAGAGCTAGAATCTCTAGTTCAGCTCTCACTAGTTTAATCAGAATCATGTCAGACATTGTTATTCTAGTGATTGGGTTGAGTGAGGGTTCGGTATGACTGCAACTGATGTTTTTGCTGAAAAAATGACATGCGGTACTTTTCCCTAGGCCGGCATGGGACAGGATGTTTGCACAAAAGTAGTTTATTTTGCTTCGTTTTCAATAAACTTACAGACCTGCGAATTTCATTTGTTTATTTGTTCAAAAGTTCACTGTTTAATAAATATCCTTTTGTCCTCATAAAAATAGATAATTAATCACAATCAGTTGTATTAAAATGGTCATGTAGAAATTCAATGCAGTGTTTCCCACAGACAGATCTAAAATATTTGTGAGGGGAGAGTAGGGTTCTTTACTACAAGTATGGATGTCCAAAAACATCATTTCAATTTAGTTAGTACTACTGTTTTCTTAAGTTAAATTCCTTACATTTAATACATGTATGCTGTTATTGTACTAATGAAGCAAGCTGGATGTATGTAGGGGTGATGTATAATATTGATGTGCTGGACTGGGTTGTTGATTGACGCTCTGAACAATGCAGTTTATATCAAATGTCTGTGGTGCATACTGTCATATTCTAATCTCTCCAGTCTCACACAAATATTACAGTATTATTGTGATTCCATGTATGTTCATCTTTTTATAAAAAATGCTGACAATGGTAAAATAGTGGTAAATCTGAAAATATGTTTTATTTAGATAGTACTTTGCCTTTCTTCAAGAAAACCTATGGCATTTACCTTTATTTATATATTCAAGTAAGTATGGTTTGGGCAAAAATGTCATGTATTATCTTGTAATTTAAGTGTAATGTTTTTTTTAATTTACTGACTGCAGCAATTGCTGAGCGAGCTGGTGACATTGTGTCTCGTTACAGAAAATGCAGCCTTGCTCATTTATAACATTATAAAATATGATGAAAATGGTTAGGGCTGCTCAAGTTTAGTCTACTGTGTTTTTGAGAAATCCTGCACTGTATCTCCAACCTCAAACAAACATACTCTTGCATGCATAAAGCTTGACTGTATGCTTTTCTTTTGTTCTTCCACATTCATCTTCTCTTGCACACACATATACTCTAACATCCACACAAAAAAAAATCCACCCTTGTGAATACAAATCACATAAATAGGCTACACTGAAAAGTACTATAGCAACTATACCAAAAAGGGAACCAGCTTATTTTTATTCACAAAGGTAGAAAACACCAGAAAATGCAGTCTTTGGACTTCAAAGTCAATCTCGTTTCTAAAATTTCTCTTCTGTGAACTAACAAATTATCCACGTTTGTAACATGCGGTTCAAAACAACACACATGCATAAAAGGAGAAAAGTAATTTTCTCACAGCATTTTAATTTGCCGCCTCCTGTTCCTCAGCCTCAGCATGAGTTGTCACTCGCTGACAGACTGCCGACATTTGTTTTTAACCAAATGTGTGTAAGTGTCTCCCCACTATACTGTTTGTTTTCCATGTTTGTTGATGCTGGAGCTGTACCAGCAGATAGATTGATTCCAGAGATCCTTTAGACATGGATCAGCTCTATCTCTGATGTGCATTATCAGCACCTTACGTTTCATACCCAACCGCAAATACGCACTCTCACTAAGAAAACACAAAAAAAACAATGACATCCCACAGTTTTCTATTTCAGCCTCTATTAAAGCGGAATAATGTTCTGTTGTGGAAAGCACAGAGATTACAACAAGCTTGTATTAATATGTTCAAGTTCAAGTTTATTTATATAGCACATTATCATACACAGAAGGTCATTCAATGTGCTTTACAGAATGGAAAATAAAATAAAGATAAACATAATGAGAGGGATAAGAGATTAAAAGTGCAGTAAAAGTGTAAATATTTAAAACTTTAAATATTTAATAACTATTTTATATGTATTTCCCATATTGTTTTACATGTGCTCCTAGCACAGGTGGCGTAGAGGGGAGTGTGGTGTAACAAGGGAATAAAAAGACAGATGAAGCAATGGAATGAAAGAGACAGGCTGATGGAGTTCACGATGGAATGAGGGGAGTGTATGTTTCTGCCTCTGAAGGGGAGTAGGTGGTGAGGGGTGGGGTAAGGGCTGCAGTGCCAGGCAGCAGCAGGGGGCTGAGAGCGAGAAAAAGAAATCAGGAGAGAAGGATAATGAGTAACAGTGTCGTGAGCACTCACTGAGCACATTTGCCATGCACACACAGACACGTATACTGCTGTGCAGCACACACTAAAATGCCAGCACCATGTCATTGTCACTGCTGTGCTAAGAGTAATCAACCACCCAAATAATACTGTATTTCCCTACTGGTGGTCCTGGAAGGAAATGGGAGCTAACAAATGGAGCAGAGCCACAACATGTAACTGTAAACCTATTTGATAAGTGGAGGTGATAAAATAGACAACGGGTGTATTTAAAAGACAGGTGTACCTAATAAAGTGGCTCTTCAGTGTACAGTATCAGCCTTTTCCACCTCTAGTAGTTCAGAGGGTTTAAGTTGTTAGGAAAATCAGCAATGAGAACAGAGGTAATTTACATATATCAGTCTTAAAGGCACAGTAACAAAATCCTGTTTCATTTGTTTTAATCCACTAAACACTTGGTTTTATTTTTGCCGTAGCGTCCTTCTGGGATACAAATTTCGGATATTGCGACAAATCAGTATTCTCATATGAACCCAAAAGAACCTTTTTATTGTATATTGTAAGCTTATGATGTTCCATGTGTTTTCCATGTTTAACAAAAAAGTCTAGATTATTTTAGATTTTTCTAAAGCTACAAAGCCAATGTAGATAACAAACACTAATCAAAAGTCGTGCGTTTGGTTTCCACCAAGCTTCTTTCAAATCTCCTTTTTTCAAGAAGAACCGTGTTCAACTTTTCATTAAGATCAGCATACTTGTCGGTGTGGTTTTAGATTAAGTGTGATTTATTGTGAGCTATAAAACAAACAAGACTGCTGGCTGCCATTTCAGAAAACACCAGGGCTGACATTCACAGCGCAGTAATAAGGAGGAAAGATCTTGGATCAGATCCCTCTTCCTGTAGATCAGCACTGAGGTGTGAAAACAGACTTCATGTGAAGACATGACCTGCAGAGGTCAGCTACACGTCGACGTGTTGTTCATTTTTATAGCTCACAGTAAGTCATACTGTGGAATAAGCCACACTGACATGTCTCATTAGTCTCATTGTTAAAACAAGCAAAGCAGTTTCAGGTATGTCTTGGCTGGTCAACTTCAACTGGGGTCATTTGAAAAGTGTGTATATTTTTGCAAAACCTTTCCTTTTATATGTAATACAGGTTGATTTTTAACTAAACGGTGTAAAAATAATAATAATGTTTTTAGTATATTGTAAGACAGACTGCAACCTCTTTTACATGTTGGGAAACAGGAGGGCAAACACATAAGACAAACATTCTTGTGGGGCTGTCAGTGGAGGGGTTGAGGCCATCACTCTGTCCTGAGAGGATCAGTGGGCTGAAGCAGCAAGAGGTCAGCAGTCAGGCTCATTAAGGGGTCAAGAGGATACCCGCATGACGCCAGCTGAGAGCCCAGTGTCACGGCACCAGAAGTGAGGCAGCTTCCCGCATACACACACGCCCACGCACACACACAGACTACATGCACATGGCCACACATACAGTGCATGGCAGAACACACACATACACACACACACACACACACACACACACATTAGCACTCAGGGAAAGAAGAGGATGTGCTTCGTCATGACTCTGTTGAACTCACGTGTTCACTATCTGGGCTGCGGGGGGAAAAATAAGTAGTGACAGGAAAAAACAAACGCAGTATCGTCACTGGGACATGCAGGAGGAATTTGCCAATGCCTTTGCCAAAACTCGCAACACGCTCACTCGCAGTGTTGGGGCCTGTTATTTTACGTCATTTGATAGCATACCTCCGGTAAGGGGTCTGGAATTTCATAGCAGTCCTTTTTTTCTTTTGTGGAGAAGAGGAGAGGGGTGATTTAACGTGGCTTTGCTAGATGCTTGAGGAGAGTAAAAGCTGCTGAAGCATTAGAAGTTTCTCAGCACGGTTGAAGTTTGGTTAGACTAGAATGACAGACTGAATGAACTTCATGTGTTCATATAGCCTTCAGGTACAGCATGCGATAATTTTCACAGTGGATTATTGCCCATTATCTTGCTGAGGGAACGCTTTTAGTGGGGTCACACAGACAAACAACCGCCTGATGCCTCATGAAGCCTGGACATCCTCGCAGTGTGAGAGAGTGGAGGATGATACACTTGGGCAATTTTCCATTCAGAAGACATTCTTGGATTTGGTGAGTCTATGTGTGTGTTTGTTGTCTAGTGTTTTTAATATGTGTTAGCTATGGTACGCTGGTATGGTATGTGCTGCACTTTTCAACCTTCGGAAGTGTTTTCACATTTGGAGCTTTCTGTGAGTTTTTGCGTCAGAGTGTGTGTGTGTGGGAACACTACCTCTCCCTACCTCTGACCAGTGGTTTGCCATTCAAGTTAAATTGCTGTATAATGGCAGAATGATTTCCTGCTATCTGCAGCATTAAATGCCCGAGCAACTCCTGCAATGAAGGGTGTAAATCAAACACAGATTACAGAAGCTGCTGCTTAGCATTTCATCAGTGCAGAACTTCTTATAGCGCCTCTGTGAGTGTCCCTGGCAAAGCTGCGTGGGTTCGTTCTATAAAAAGCATCCAGCTCTCCACACCAATTTCCACATTGTTGTGTTACAAGCCTTGAGTTGCATTGCTTTGCTTTCAACATGCTATGGACTGCATTTGTGATCTAACTTATGATGCTATTGAATTCACAGCACTGTAAGCTTGATCATAAATGTATATTTAGACGATTATTGTCAGCATGTAAACAATATTACTGCAGTTTGGTTACAATGTACCACATGTGTATTGTTTAAACTTATAATAATTATGAACTGAGATAGCTGTTAATGTTTCTTAATAGTTCATAGTTAATAGTTGTATTCCAGACTGGTTCATTGGCATCTTTATTTTGTACAAGCTTGTTAATTTGACCCTGTATCAGAGAGGAAATACCATGTCCTGGAGTTTTTGTTTGATTAGTATGTACCACAGCATTCTTTTTTGAACAATCGACATACTCTTTGTGGTATATGAACTGCTTATGTATCGTTAAATAAAGGCAAAGCAAAAAGTAAACCATGTGGTAAATTGAAGAGAACAGAAGAATGATCAATTAAATAATATCAGCAACCGTTTAAGTCATTGCAATTGATTATAATGGGTCTTCAGCATCTTCAGCGTGCAAATTCAGCATTTTACAGCATCTCTTCTTAAAGTTCCTCTCTTTTAATTCACTCAATGCACTTTATGTAATTCTTCAGCAGTGGGTTTGCAGAGGCTCTTATTTCATTGCAATTACTAGAATTTGTTTTGTGCTGCCATGTCCGCTGCATCCCATTCTCTGCAGCGCTAGGAACCTTAGCTGCTGATCGACGCTTTATTGAATCTGCTGCTTACCTCCTTGACAACAGAGCAGGGAGATGGAGTGGGAGTAGTGCTATTAGCTCCGCTCACAATAGGAACACAGTGTCAGCACAGTCTGCAGGCAGCAATCACTGATGCTGTTCTTTAGACAGATGAAGTAAACTACTGACTGTAGCAGCTTTTGCTTGCCACAGCGTTCCACCATCCTGCATTCTGTTTACTAGTGATTTCAGTATTTATTTTTCCAAATTGCTATTAGTTCACTTCTGATAGATGATAGTATCACATTCAAAGAAAGTAGAAAAAGGTTATTCCTAAATCTAAAGGCATTTTTTGCTCTTTAAAAGCCTGCACATAATTGTGTTATGCAGCAGTGTTCAAATGGTATCTGCACAACCCCCTGATGGTCAAATGTGTTGGAGCATATCCTTGTAATAGACTTTCTCATTTTTTTCATGGTGGAGAAACTGGCATTTGTTTGCAGTCAATCTGATTATGCTTGTGCATTCATTCAAATATGATAAGCTACAGCAAATTATTATTTCTATAATCAGTTATTTTCTGTGTGTTATTCATTAGAGATATGATGGGACTCTCTGCCCATTTTTCTTTTTAATTCACAACATTAGGTTCATGATTTTGTTTTCTCATTCTCATATGTTGAACAAAAATCCAGTGAAGAAAAATTATGACAATAATCATGTTGCACAGCTTACTAATGACACCGAAGCAGAAGTGTTGCAAATGGCATGAATGTGCTGGAGTGAGTTGATAAGTGCTGATTGTTTTCCAGCCTCTGTGCTGCACATTGCGACTGAGGCATATCCTTATGTCAAGATGCATCATTACACACCTATTCTTCATTCAAAGTGGTTTCCGTTTTTTAGTGTTCAAAACAATAGAAGCCATACTGTCCTCACATTTCCCAACATATCATATAACCGTTTAAAGTAAACAACTAAGGATGCGGCAATTGGAACTGGCCGAGATCGGATTCACCTCAAAACATGATTTTATGGTCAGAATCTAATTTAACTGCATGCTACTGACTAACATCCCAAAATGAAAATTGTTGGTCTATTTGGTCAAAACTGTTAGATCTACCTCAATATAATCAGATCACCAAAACCTATTGTCTCCTCCCCACCTCACCAAAATTTCCCTGAAGTTCCTTCACTCTTTAAAGCCAGCAGTTACAGCAGTGTGCAGGTGAGAATTGTCCTGTTGATGCATTCATAGAAACGTCCTGGTTCTTCAAATAACAACAGAGTGAGCAGCTGTGGGTAGCCTGCCAGTGGAGCTTCTCTGGAGAGTGCAGTGAGTGAGTAATTAAACAGGAGGACATGCTCGTACAGTCACTGTGTGATGAATTAGTATTCCCCCCTCTTCCCGCTGCCCTTTCTCTGCAGCCGGGGGAGGATTCGTATCCTTGGTGATACACTCGAAGCCCACAGGCACAGGTGTGTTGTTCCTAATTTGTAGCTTGAAAGGCACATGGGCTGCGTGCTTCCAGACTCAGATCAGCAGATGATGGTGGAATCGTTATTAAGGACAAGCAATTGCAGTGAACCACAGCTATTTCAGGGATTCGTTGTTCACAGGAGCATTGTGTTTGCTTAGGCGTCACGTTTCATGGTTTATGTATTGAAACTCTTTTGTCCTGTTAATTGAGGATATCATGTATGCAAGAACATGCCTCAGTTATACAACGGTTCTCCTGTAGTGAAATAGTAAAAAGGCTGTGTGACCTTTTAAGGATGTGATATTGAACGATAGCACTTGTGTCTCAACACCCTCTAGACAAGAGGAGCAGTAGATTGGCTGGAGCAGTAGAATGGCTTGAGAGTGGGAGAGTGCGAGCATTTGTGGAAAAAGTAAAAATAGCCATGTCATCAAAATGAAAAATTGGTTCGAGGACCACTTCTACAATCAATACAACAGCACAGTTTTTAATAAAGCCAGATGTCATTGTGTTTCTTAAGATACTCTTTATGGAACTTGCTTGTAACTCACACACTTTTTTCTTGCCCAAAAGTAGGGAAGTCCACCAGTTTTTCAGCATGTTTGCATAATTCAGGTGCAGAGATGAATACAAAGTGATTTAAGATTGAATGGTTCTTTGCGAATCCAAAATGTTGTCAATATATACACAACAGATAACTGATATATTGTCAGCAATTGAAAATGTGTGGAGTTTTTTGCCCTGCATATACATTTCCCGTATGTTTTTTACTAAAACCTTTGCAAACCATTGCAAAACTATTGTAAAACAACACCACAGGCTTCAGGCAATACATTCATAAGCATTTGTGTGATGTCTTTATAGAGACGTTAAACACTTATGGTCTCTAAGTGGCCTGGTTCCTATCACCACCACTGTGAACTGACTTGGTAAGTTACTTTTGAATAGAGCATTTCCTAAAAAATCACTTTGAGGGACTTTGTTTATGTCTGTTCTTTCACCTTTGTATCTCTTGTTAAGTCCATGCGGTTCCATCTGAGGTAGGAGCTGATATTACATAGTCAGGATGTGTCATTAACTCTTAGCCTTGACATAGCCTCAAATCTTTCTCCTATGATTGGCTGCATTGCATTGTATCTTATTGGAAAAAAAACAGCTAAATTAAACATAAATGGCTGGGATCACTTGGTTCTTGTGACATCACAACAGAAGTGAATTCAAAACCGTCTTTTTGTTTTCAGATTAGTTTCCATATATGGACTGTATAGATTAGAGTGTACATTTTGAAAATTTAGTGATGTTTTTCATCTAGAAGGAGGTCAAGATATGGGTTCTTTTGAGTTATTTTTTTAGGGTTTGTAATGTCTTAAGTTTCATGATCTAAAAACATGATCCAATTGACAACATATAGATGTAGCAGGACTTGTAGGTCAAACTCACTTATTCCCAAACTTACATTTACATTCACTGGGGAAGAAACATTGGTGATGCTGATGTAACTCTTTTCTGAGCCAAAGCTCGTGTTGGAAATGACTTAAAACTCATTTAATCCTTTACTTAATGTGTATATTCGAGTTTCGAACAGATATCATTTTTGCTACAAAACTACAAATGTGCAACTGCTGGGGTTACATTAGGTCTGCAAGATCATTGGCCAGAGCAGGCTGGAGAATTTGTCTCCATAACCGCATTTTCCAACTGCAGAGCTAATTTACAGAGCTCTCTGCTCCAGAACAAGTCTGAGTTCATTTGCAGAACCCCATGCACCAAACAACTTTGCTGAGACTGAGTAGGTGTTTAACTTGAGCTTTTAGATTGAGGATGGTGGGGTCACCAGAAGTCAGGCTGATGGTTCAGGACCCCCAGGGCTAGCAGCAGGTCAGCGGGCCTGTGGAGCAGATACTGCCATCCCTGACACCATCCGTCTGAGAGAGGCGCCTTACCTCACTGTCTGGCTCTAAGAAGACTGTTACCTCATCAGTGACGCACAGGTCTGCACTTTATCAGTGCCCTGCTGGGTGAGCTGCTCTCACTTAGGTTCAGTCTGACAGTCGGAGAACTGGACAGTTAGATTGCTTAAAGGAAATTTATCCTGAACCTTTTTACCTTGAGTTTGATATCTCTTTCACTAAAAGTGGCCAGCATGCTGGTTAAAAATTTGCCCTAGTAGTTGTGTCATAACCTCATATGCTAGTATACTGCAAATAGGTATATCTACCCTGTATCTGCGCTGATTGACCATGTTATCACCTATACTTACCATATAGGTGAACTTTTTAGTTTCAGATCGTAGTCAATCGGTTTCTCTGCACCAAATTATTAGCCCCCTTGCTCTAGACTTGAAAAAGAACTAAAGGGTGACTAATACAAACTGTACCGGATCAAATAATTAAAATAATAATAATGTAAAGAGTAAGTGGACACCGTGTTATTGCTGTGTGTGATCCACTCTGTGCAGCACACACACTGAAATGCCATCACTATATTAGTGTCACAGCTTTGCTGAGAATGAACCAAGACCCCAGTAATGCCTGATAGCTGATGGTACTATTGGGTCCTGAGCACTGATGAATGGTGGCTAACAGGTGAGGCAAAGAAACAGATGGACTACAATCTGCAATTGTAAACTACTAAGTGTCCCTGTATGGTAAGCAGAGCAGATAAAATGGTCAGTGAGTGTTGATATATATAAAATACCAAATAAATAGCTTGTCATGCACATGTATATATATGTGTGTGTGTGTGTGTGTGTGTGTGTGTGTGTATTGTGGTGTGCATAGATTTATATATTTTTAATCTAGATTAATCTCACTGTAATCTTGGAATTAATCTAGATTAAAATGGCTCATTTGAATTCTGCCAAAGGTCTGAAGCCCCCCCAAAGTGATCCCAAGTCACCCTAAATATATAGTCATTATTTTACTATTATATCATTATATATCCAAACATTTCATACAAGATATCACTGAGCGCAGATACACACTTTACAAATAGAAACAAGACTATGAA
>JBBJLR010000018.1:13298571-13311398 GCA_037577145.1 Brachypetersius gabonensis
TTTATTTATTTATTGTGCATCGACAAGCTATTTATTATGTACAGAAAAGTAAGGAAAGTACAATGGTCTTGTAAAGGTCCCTTTTGTGCATGTTGGAACTGCTTAGAATCCTTC
Organism: Brachypetersius gabonensis; assembly: GCA_037577145.1. Lineage (NCBI taxonomy): Eukaryota > Metazoa > Chordata > Actinopteri > Characiformes > Alestidae > Brachypetersius > Brachypetersius gabonensis. Next base: position 13,298,686 of record JBBJLR010000018.1, read on the forward strand.
ATAAAAGCAGTGGTCTACAGTTCCAGCATAGAAGCATGGTGTGAACACTTGAGCTTGAATGTTAATTTTGTGAAATTTTTGGGTTGGAATTTGTTTTTGAATTTTCTTTCTGTCATAGTTTAACTTCCTGACATCTCTGGGATCTAAACCGCACAGTCCTGAATGCCTTCCCTGTGAGCCTTTCATTACATTTACCACAAAGGCCTTAGAAAATCCTGCTACTACAGCTTCATCAATATCCTGTAAATCTGGCCTCTTTACACTTCTGTGGTTAGTACAGTCTTCAAGAAAATGCACAATGTGTATTTGTTTCCCTTCACAAACTCCTTCATGCTGATCCTAGTCTATGTGGTGTTCTCAAGTCTGCGAAGACACCACAGTCTCAAGCATTATGCCACACATGTAAAAGAAACAAAATTTAAACATTTGACGGATCTGGGACGAAAATACTCTATGCCTAAATCAAATGATTTTTTTTCTTTGGGAGACATAGGAGCTGAAGGGGCTTTTAGAGCTAATCTAATACAGTAGCATTTTGTCTTGTTCTTTACAGTCATTTCCTCTAAAGCCTACATAACCCATCCATCATGCTAGACATTTCACAGAATGATATTCGCTTCCCCTATGGTTTTATTCATTCAATCAGCCAAATGCCATTGTTCCGCACACCAGCCGTGATTCGAGCCTAATACAGCCATCCTGAACATTTTCATTGCCTAAAACCTTTCTGTTTTCATTGAGACCTGCAGGGGTTATTTATTAAAAAGCAGCATTTTTCACAGAAAGTGGTTGGTATTGTGATTCAGTGTTTGCGTCAGTGTCAATGCTTTTTTTAAATCTGCAGTCAGATTCAACTGGGAACTTTCCTGTGCATTCTGAAAAAAACATATTTTTACTATCTAAAAACAGCGTTCCATTGTTTGATTTATGGTCAACACGCTTCCGTATGCTGTTTCACTGCTGCTCCAAAACAATGTGCTATTACACTTGTCCAGTTGCATATACCACTCCTTTCCTGTTTTAAAAAGATCCAGCATTAGCAGAATATGCCATTGGTCATGGATTAAACATGGATAAATTATACAATGAAGTAAGAATTATACAGACATAATTCATCTCTTTTACAAGAAGCAATGAACCAAAAGTAATCTGAGTGAACAAAATGGCTTTCCTTTGCTAATGTGATCTGTGACCAGAACGAGATTTTTCTAGTGTACTTTGACACTGCTGAACATGACCTTTCTGAAAAGTGGAGCACATGGTAACAGCTCTCAGTGCTATTACCATAATGACTAGAGTTCTGCCAATTTGCTGCAGTTAGTTTCCCTCATTGCGTTCAGAATCTCGTCAGCCATGACTATAGTCGCACTGCAGGCTGCTTTTCTTTTTTTTCCCCCTTCATCAAATGACTGTGTGCCCAGTCTGACAGGGTACTGCCATCTTTTCTTTACCTTTTTATTTTCCTTTTACGTTTCTTTTCGATTGTTTATGAGAGTGGAATAGGGATATAGTATTATTTACAGGTGATCCCTGTGATTTGCCTGCTTCTCAGCCTACCTGCCTGGTTGGTTCTGGTATTATCCCTTTGCGATTTCCCCTCCACAAGATGCGGTTCAATCTGTACGCCTGTCTGAACAACTTCTTAGACCTATCTGTCAGAGGTGTTATTCAGCGTGTGGACTGCTGCCGCTGACAGCACACTCTGTGTACCGTATACAAACATAACATATGATACAAAAGCATAGAGATGGAGATGACAGAAGTGTTGATAAAGATCATGATAATGATGATGTTTATTACAATAATAGTGATGACATCAGTGATGGTGGTTATGCTGGCATTCAATATTCCAACTGCTACAGTTCAGGCAATGGGACGCAGTCAGAGGTGTTTCTATCCCTTTACATTTAGTGCACTAAAATAGCTCTCTCATGCAGATCTTGCTTCTGTGAAGGCACTTCCCCCTCCTTTGGCTCTGAACACTGTGCTAGGCTGGTGCTAATGATGTCATTGGGCTTTCCCTGCTAATACTGTTGTGACATCATTCAATGCTCTGTCAACGTAATCTTATTAGCTTACCCACGTGCTACAAGTGCAGCTCGGTTGACACGACCCAACTAATCTTACAAGCAAGAGCTTTAAAAGAAGTCCAAATGACCTCTGAACAGTTCTTATTCTCCAACATGCTTTACATTACGGGATTCGGGGTGTATTATACAAAAAAAAGATGAATGAATAAAATTATTTTTTATTCATTTAGAGTTGGTGTTCTTCAATAGGTCTGCCCGGATATAATATTGAAACCAGAACCAGACCCCTGGCTTTGAGACCTGATTCTACACAACCCACTCTGCTACTGCAAAGTTTGAAAGCTGAATCTGAACCTGCTTACACACGAACATGGATTTTGAGTGGGTTTTTTTAATGGAATTGCTGATCGTATCTGGTAGAGGGCAGCATCCACCCTCACATCATCAATTTGCCTCTCTGTGCTAAATTTCCTCTTGCTGCTGCTACTCCAGTAATGTTCAACAGACTTTAGGCAAACTTAACAAACATTCGTGAAAATCCACTGTGACCTTTTCACCAACTCAACACATCCCTCTCATTATTCTTGGTTTCACTGTTGGGCACACTCACCCACTCTCCAAAGTCTGGAACCAAACACAGATAATGTTACAAACAAGAGAGTCTGTGTGCTTATGTGAGAGAGGGTGTGTGGATGTGATTGTGAAAGAAAGAGACCAGGAGAAAGAGAAAAAATGTGTGAAATGTTATACATAAAATGTGCTCATTAGAAAACAAGCCTTATCCCATTTTTTGCTCCGCGTCAGGCATGGGTCAAGTAGCAGACCTTTTGCTCTCTGTTTCTCTCTCTTTCTGTTTGTTCCAGACACCTTTTCATCCTTTTCACTCTGCAGTTTTGTACCCCAAACCTGAGTAGCCTTGGCAACGCTGAAGAGTGTTTGACTGGCTTGTCGCTTCAATTTTTCTTTTTGAAAAGGGTTATGGGACAAGCCTTGCTGCAGACCTGATAATGTTTGCCTCTGAATTCATACATCTGGCAACCATGGAGACCATTTGCCAATTATGTCTTGGAATAATAAAAAAAAATGGCCAATTATGTCTCTGGGTAATAAGAAGAGGATCATTTGTCAATTAAAGTCTCTGGGTAATTTAATAAATGACAATGTTTTTTTTCAGGGAATACAAAGTGAACATTTGGCCTGTTTTCAGGGATTCACAGGTTGTTTGTTCTCTGTAACAAATCCAGTCATCTGTGGTGCTTGTAGACTTTGGTGCTTGTTCATTTTAGGAATTTTTAAATCAAGTGCAGGCTACCTTTGCTTTGTCAAAGAAAGGGCCTTGAAGTGTAGAGTTTTTGGCTGAGGAAAGAATTTGTTTTGAAACCCACCACATGGTCAGAGAAACATTATTGGCAGTTTGGAATAACTGGAATCTGTATTGCCATATGGTCTCTGTCAGCTCTAACATTTAGCAAGGTTATTTAGTGCAAGGAAAATCGGTTACTGCTTAAATGGGTTTCTAAATAAAATATTCGGTGACAGAAGAAGGGAAATTGTTTTCTCCTCTGTTCGAGCTGGCCAGTCTAAGCATGCACGGAAGGTCCATCCATCCATTCATCCATTATCTGAGCCATCCTATCCAGGGTCGCAGGGGTGCTGGAGCCTCAGAGCAAGAGGCACAGAATCCCATTTTATACACTAACACAAATTCACTGGAAGGTTCATGAGTTTTGATAGTGGAGAAAGGAAACTAAAGTAAAACAAATTGGGGAAAAGAGTCTGAAAAAGGAAAAGCACTGTGTCTGGGGACACAAGCAGTTATCATCCTGTTCCTTTCCATAAACCTCAGTTCAGGCCTTTCCTGTCTTTTTCTTAAGAGCTGCGTCTGATATGTTCTCCAACTTTTAGTATCAAAGCTACTGTCTGACCCAGTTGCCGCTCTGTTGCATCAGGAAATAAAAATCAAGTTAAGTGGTTCACTCATATTTACTTTAAACTTAGGCCCTCTTGCTGTAATCATATCCGTAAATGTATCTTAGACCCCCAGTGTGAATCTTTCAGGCTGCATGTGAAGTAGTTGCAGAGGCAAAAATTATTTGACCCTGTTTGTTGAAACCATTGAACAACTAAAACGTTTTCTGTGTTATTCAATGCTCAGCAGTTATGCATGGGGGGAAAAAAACTACTGTGCAAGGGAAAAAATGTGATTTCATAAAAATATCTTTAGAATCTGTATATTTAATGATTGGATTCTCTGAACTTAATCAGTATCCTTAGGCTTTACTGCCATATCCAACAGTTTTGGTGCCCTGGTCAAATGTGTTTCTAAGCAGTCATTAATTATTACCTGGGGTATAAAAAATAGAGGTGACACAGGGCCAGAATCCCTTGCTCATCCATCACCATGATTCAAGAGCACTTGTGGATTGAGCTGAAGAAAAGAGTGCACAAGAGAGTACTAAGGATTTTGCACCGAGGAATCAATTAGAAAATCTACAAAACATAACTTTGGCACATGTCTTATTAACCTTGGAAAAAAATTATGTGCTTCAGATCTGTGATACATATGTGATGCATTACAGTATCCCTGCACCTGGATTTAATATTTTCATGTCAAATACATCGCGTTATTAGAATGATTTTTTGAGCCTGGGTTAAGAGCTTTGTGCAAGGTCATAAAGACAGTCGCTGGACATTATCCCATGTCAAGAGACTTGACCTCTAACCTTTTAGTATTCTGCTAGGTTCTCTGGCCAGTGATGTTCCCTACCATTGTTGTTTTATTGGCTTTTGATTGTGAACAGCATGTCTCAGAAGCTCCTTTTTGGGCATGCCTGAGCCAGTTTGGAAGGCAACTATTACTTCATTAAGTGTACAGTTCCCCTGTTGTCCAATAAGGCCAAAGTGGACTTGAAGTCTTTAGATACAACACAGCAGTGAGCTTACTGTTCCCCAGGGTGTACAAGGGTGTAGTGACAGCGCTTTTATTGTTGTACAAATTGGATCCTAACCAGTGCTGACCAGGGAATTGTTATGCGGTGTGTGACAAGTGCACTGTTTAGAGCCAGCAAAGAATTAGTCTCACACATACGTACCCACCCACACATGCACACAACACAGAGGAGAGTAAACAGATCCTGATGCAGCTTTGGCCAGAGACCAGCATGGCCGACCACGTCATAAAGCCCATCAGGTGCATGGCACATGGCTTGAGTCAGGCTAATTAGGCATTCCTTCTGTCTGACCAGTCTCAGCATGCTAGCAGGGCGAGAGAGTAATGAGCTGGTCAACACACATCAGATGCAGCCCCATGCAGACCTCACCTGGCTGGGGAGAAAATTCACGTCATGCTCCCTTCACTTGATAGCTACCCAGGAGGCCATGAAATCCAGAAGGTGTCAGAGGTACGTCGCCTCAGTGGTGCGGTTCTAATCAATTCAGCAGTTAATTGATTTGTTGAGAAATTGCTTTGCCATGCAGATGGAAATCTGAATGGTTTCTTCTAAAACAGGTAATTGTGAGTAAGTGCATTTCCATGTCACTTTTGTCTTATTTGCTCAAACTGGACAGCCTATATTTGTAATTGTATCTGTCAGTAATGGCACAGCAATATTTTTTATCGTGTAAACCCATGAATCTATGTGGGAGCATAATTTAGTTGCTCCTCCCAGTGAATATACATATCACATATATAGCCAGTTGCAGTTACTCCTGTGTAGTGTTGCTTTCGTCAACGAAAATTATGACTAAATATCGTCGTCAACGAACATTTATCACGTGACTAAAACAAGACGAGACGCAACGTAAATGCTGGTCATGTGACTGTCAAAACACTTTTAATGATCATGTTAGCAAAAACCCCTTTTACCTGGAGGTGAACTTTTAAGAAAATCATATAACCTCAGAAATCATATTATAAATGGATATACTGATTCGGAAATCATGTCATTATGTTTATACTGATTCATTTTCTTACACTAAATGTGATTACAGGGAATATATGTAATATTCCCGGACATGACGATAACGAAACGAAATATATCATGTAATGTTGTTGACGAATAAGAACGAGACTAAATGTGGTTTACAAAAGAAAAACTACGCTAAAATGTCTCTTCATGTTTGTTGACTAAAACGAGATGAGACGTTATTTCCTGTACGATAGGGAGCGGAGACAAAAGTATTGGGACACTCGACCTTAGAGTTGAACGGCGTTACGACCCAATCCCACCATGGAGAGGCACTGTGAATTAAATCTAGAGCGCGCAAAAGTATTAGGACGGAGGGGCAATATAGTGCCAGGGAGAGAGAAATGACACACACACACACAAAGTCTCTCTCTCTCTTACACACACGCACGCACACAGCATTTTGAAAAGCAGCCTTTCTCTTATCTATGCAATAAAAGCTGATCCTAAATTGTTCTGATTTGGTTGTGTAGACTATATTTGTTCAGGAAATTTTTGAAAAATATCCAAGTAAGCACACTGAAGTTTTACAAATGTGGGTGTTATGGCAATACACACACATTTTCATTTTACTTGCACTTTTTAGTGATGTGAGGTTATTTTATTTATTTAATTAATTATTTCATTTAAATTTATTTGTGTGTACGTCTAAGTTCTAAGATGGTTGGTTGGCAAAATAAATTCAAATCAGAGTGTCTCCGTGCCTGGAATGGATGGACAGTATTCTTGAGTCTATAAGGTAACAATAACATAATGATAAAATAGTCTTGTTCGAATTGTGAAATAGGTTTGACTAAAAGAACATTTAGATTATGGTCTATCATACTAAGTACTTATTCTATATTGACTGGGTTAAATAGAATTGCATCACTAAAAAGGAGACTAAAATACAACTTTCATTGCCTAACACTAGACAAAACTAGTTGTGGATAATTCTGACTAAAATAAGACTAAAATGCTCAGACTTTTATGCGACTGAAACTTGACTTGACTAAAAAGAGTTTAGATGTGACTAAGACTAATAAAGACTAAAATGACAGCTCGACGCAAAGACTAGACTAAAACTAAAAGTATAACAGGCCACCAAAAACAACACTACTCCTGTGTGACTGTAGCCGTCTCATTCTCATTTCTGTAGTGCAGCTCATTGTAACACTGGAGGCTTCTGAGGGTAATATTAGCTGTTGCTATTTTTTTGCATTTGGTCAAAATTTGGTCAAAACGAAAAAAGATCTGTTTTAGTAGAAAAAAGGGTTAAGTAGTCATATTTTGATTTGAGGTAGCGTCCAATAATTTTCATTCAGTGCATCACTGCTAGTTTGTTGCTTGTCAGTCTGTCTGCTGTGAGCAGTCCCCAGTGTAGTCTGTTAAAGATGCTGAATAAACTGTATTTAAATGAGAGGGCTACGGTTATGGATCCTGTTAAAGCAACATACAGCATGGGAGCAGTTGGGTTTTAGCCTGCACTGCTGCAGATGGTTTGAAGGAACTTAGGGGCTAAGTAAATATGTTTATGATGTTAAAAGTTGTGGGGTTAAAGATTTGTGAACTTGGACAGGCCTGTCTACCGGTGCACACTGCAGACCATAGCTATTAAACATGGTCCTCAAGAGCGTGTAATTAAAGTATCGTTTTTGCGCCATGGTTTGGTGTCTTATTAATTGGTAACTGGAGCTGTGAATGGTACAAACAGTGACATTATGCCAGTCAGCTGGGGTTTTTTAAAAAGAAACAAATAGCATACCTGGTTCCAGAGCAATTGGTTTGGGGTGCATCGTCTCGGAATAAACACAATTTGGCATGCTACATTATAAAAAATGATGTATTTAACCTTTATTTGTGCACCGTGAGGATGGTGTATGTATAGTGTGTTTATGCATGTGTGTGTGTTGGTATGTGGCCATTATTGCTAAGAGGAGAGTGCTAATGCTGATAGCGGGCTTTCAAGCCAGTCTGGCCAAAAGTGTTCCTTTAGAGCTTCCAGCAGGGAAAAGCAGCATTATGTAAGGCAGATAAGATATCAGATGTGGGCCCTGGGTCCTGGCTAGAGACGTAAGATTTCTCTCTGTCTGCTGCCAAGCAATGATGGATGAATTCAACCAGCTCTCCCACGATGTGCCTCATCTCCAAGCAGGTCATACTGGATGAATTGCTCACGCCGTGGGCTGCATGGACTGAGCTGCAGTTGATTCCGATCTTAGCAGGTTCCCATTATAGTAGGAATCTTCATAGGAATCTCCAAACCATTTGCTCTGATCTTAGTTTCTGAGACATACAAAGCGGGTGTGATTTTGTTTTAACTCGTAAAACCAACACATTTCCCCTGCATGCATTCCCTTATACCAGGCTTGAGTTATTGCTAGCAATGTGGCATTTTCACCAATCTTCAAAAAGACCAATTTGCCTCACAGAGAAGTGAGCTGGGGTAGAAATACTCTCAGCTGGTGACAGATTGCTCTCTAGTGGCAACAAAAGAGCGAATCTATATAAAGCTGCTCATGATGCCCTATGCTTCAAGCTCAGATAGCCTCAATTACCTCTGAAGGGGGTCAGTCTCTCTTCCAGCAGGGATAATAGGGCCAGCCTGCCAGCCTGCCTCTGGATATTGTCTCATTTTACCCTCCAGACTATCACTGTTTTCTCAATAGTACTAAAAATCTAATGTAATTTTATATGGAAAATTTATGGAAGCACTAAAAATACATGAAAAATTACATATTGCCATGAAAAAGCAATAAAAAATAGAAGCCAATTATTATTTCAGTTCTAAAAAATTTTGCAAAATCATTCATTTCCTCCCCCCAACATTAAAAATGCCTCCGGTGCCCCTGAACCTCACTATCAGTGGCTTCCTCTTTGGCAGCTGCATGTTTATCAAAAAACATATGGCTAAAACGTTTAGCTCCCATGTAGTACACATTTTCTATTCTTTTAAAACATAATTATTATATTTCTTGTTAAGGTTTTCCTTACCTGAGTTGTGGTCATTAGAGATCCAGTATGAAGTTACAAATGTGGTAGACTTTTGCGCCATGAAGACTAAAAACTGCCATGCATGCGTACTTGCATACCAGTTATGTCAACCCCTTGTAGTAATGCAATAGCGCTGAGACAATATATTAGCATCTTCTAATATACTGTTTATGGATTGTGATTTTTCTCCCAATGTGTGATTGGTCCTTATTTGTAATTGCTGGATTATTGAAAGTAAATAGGGAGTGATATTGTCAGAGGAGGAATAGTCTGTCCTCATTGTTTGCTTGCTTTATAAAATACATTTGTTGTATTTTAGACCGTATATTCACTGTTAAACTAAATGTTTTATTTGCTCCAGTCTGTTGACTGTATTGTTCGATATCTTGAACTGAGGGACTTTTATTACGTAATATGATATATATTGTATTGTTACACACCTGCATTAATAAAATGTATAATTCATGGATTAAATACAGTGTAAATGGTTCTAAGAAGTGGTGATGTCACTGCTCTTTATGGAGATTTCCTATCGCAGTGCCTGCAAATAGGATAAAAACATTGAAATTTACACTCAGATTAGTCAGTTATAAATCAGCATTCAGCTGTAAATATATGTTGTTAAAGCAAGGGGTCTTCAATTGGTGATCAGGGACACCTTGACAGTCCATATATTTGCGCTAGTTGAAATAATCCATTTCAAGTAAACCCAGACTTATGCTTTTTTGGTGCATCTGCAGTCATTTTACCACATAATGTCTGATAAAGTGGAATTAGGCGTATTAAAGCTGGACAGAATAAATAGTGGTGGATCAATGGCAGCTGAGCTGTATATTGTGCTGCTCTGCTGCCCTCTTGTGTACATGAGGTGCAGTGCAACTGATGTCTGAGTGCTTTACCTTCTCAGATAAACACTGTGCATTATGTTAATAGTCTGTTTTGGAGAGTGTATATTTGTTAAAAACATACTTAATACAGTCATTTAGAGAAAAAACACTTAGCCATGACATATTTGGTGTCTAAAGTGATGTGTGATCACACCAAATAGTATCACACACAGCATGCCTTAATTATAACTTCTCCGAAACTGTCATGTTGTAAATACATTTTCTTTTGTGGTTTTTGTGGGATCTGTCCAACCTGCTCCAGCTCATTAATTTCTTCAGCAGTGCTTGATGGGCTGAACAAGATGAATCAGTGTAAGATAAGAGGGGTTGAAAATGCAGCCGGTTTGAAGCAGGTTGAAAATAAAAACAACCTAAAGGTAAATAGATCTCCAGGAATGAATGAAATAAAACCAACGTATGCCACATTTAATGGTTTGGTTCATGGTGTTTGTGATGTGAATTTTTAAGGTATTTATTTATTACTCAGCACTGCTGAGTTAATTGACAGTGTTTGGAGGCGTTCTAATCGCATTAACGCATAATTTACTTAATACTGACGTGTATTTTAGCACATTAGCGCAGTTGTTTTTAAACCCTTTAATTTTGAACGTTTGTGGCTGTTTTGGGCTCGGGTGAGCACAGTATGCAGCACGATACGCCTGGGCTGGTTTTCGTGGGGGTCAGGCTTTTCATTATTTTTGTCCACATTATATGGGCAAAAGTATTGGGATGTCAAACCACCAACACCTACAGGAGCTTTAATGACACTGCATTCAGGTACATAGACTGTCATATAAAGTTGGTCCACTTTTGCAGCTTTGCAGCTGCCAAATAGTTTTGGTTTTATATTTGATTTGATTGCATTCATGTTACAGTTAATGCTTAAGTTACCAGCGTAACTGTGTTAAAGGGTGCACTGCTGTTAAGAAGCACCTCATCCGTTAAAAGATTTTGCAAACCAGAACTTACTGCATTATCGTTTATATAGCAGTACTTTAAAAATAAAAGTGTGCAATACACTACTATTGAATTAATTATATAATTCTGTGTATAACAATGTGATTCATTGTGATTAAATGCAGAAAAACTGTGATTAAAATTGCGATTAAAGATGTAAGTCATTGCCCAGCATTAGTCAGAATACAAGTAGCACAGATGAGAATGGCTCCCTATTCCCTACATAATGGTCTGTGTAGGAATTTAAATACAGGCTCCTGCACTCAGTGTGTAATACTATCTAACAAAGAGCCACTGGTTAATCAGCCATGTGTGCAGAATTCAATCATGGACAATTTGTGTAATATATGGGTTTAGAAACTTTATTTATAGTGTGCTATAAAGGAAACGGGAAGTGATTTCGGAATCATAGTGCATCCAGACAAATGTATACAGCTTAGTTGTTTAAGAAAGAGAAAAAGAACAGCATTTGTCTGATAATCAAGGTTGCAGTATCAGATTTAAAATAAGCTCCCATTTCAAACTATATATTACAATGACTGTTGAACTGTGCTTGGATTCCAGTCCGGATTAAAGGTGCTGAAATCGTGGTATGAAATTTCATCAGGTTGCATTTTAGTGAACACATGGTGTATAAGATCAAGAAACAGACCAAAGCTTGTGAAGAGTTGGGTAAGACACAGTTTTACCACTCTTGTGACGGATGCCTGGACGTATCTAGCAACTGAGAGGTTAGTTATAATAAAAGTGCGGAATATGACATATGGGCAATTAATTCTCCAAACATAATCAATTCATGAAAACACATACGAGTGAACAATTGGATGACAAGCTGAAAGTAGTTGTTGCTGAATGAAACTGACTCTGCATGAAATGAATGCATTTGGATTATACAGTTGGATTGTCACCAGTGAAAATAATTTTGTCAACGAACAGAAAATCTGTTTCTTAGAAACTAAAACAAACTGAACTGTGGCTTAGAATCCACAGAATGAAATGGGTAAACTGTTAAACCCATACAAGGGAGACGTGGAGAACAGTGGCTTTTATCTAGAGTTGTTGGGATTCCATTGGTAATTTGATATTTTTTTTTAGCTCCCATTACTTATTAGTTCTACTACAAAACAAAAGAAACAGTCTTTGCATACTGAACATGTTTTAGCAGATGGACCACATCTGGGCTAAAGGGAAAGTGTGCAAATTTGACTTTTCACCAAACCAACTTGGGCAAGTGAAATTACTGTGAAAATAGTGTTACTTTTTTGTTCTTTTTAAAAATGTTTTTTTTTTCTTATTCTGGAACTGTTCAGTTCTGTGCAATATATGGAAAAGGTGAGGTTAAGTGAGAGTAAAATGTAGACATTGCCATTGACTCAAATCCTGTTTGCATACAGAAGACAATGCTTTGGATTAAACCAAACACACAGTAGGAGGATTTGGAGAAAGACTTTGGGAGGAAATGGGATTGCTAAAAAGCACTCACTCCATTGTACATTAAAACAGATTAAAAGCACTTCTGATGCATCATCATCATCATCCAAGGCAGATGAATACATGTGCAGGTGCATACAGTGCAAACCATCACAATACAGAATGCATAAGTGAATGAACCAGATTCCAAAAAGGCACGGGGGCTGCTTTATGTGTTAAATTGGCTGTAAGCAGGGGTGAAGTGGCAGTGAGATCAGCTTGCTGGATTGATAATGTTCTACATTTACGTCACTCTCGCCTCCCTTATTAGGCTGAGCGACTCAGGACATAAAAGCCTCATACAAATTGCTGAAAATCAAGGAGAATTCCAAGAAACCAGAGAAGGGGTGCACAAACACTCTCTCTCTCTCTCTCTCTCTCTCTCTCTCTCTCTCTCTCTCTCTCTCTCTCTCTCTCTCTCTCTCTCTCTC
>JBBJLR010000018.1:13311498-13336807 GCA_037577145.1 Brachypetersius gabonensis
AGCAGGGGGCAGCCATGAACACGGCGCCCGAGGAGCAGTGTGTGGGGACGGTACCTTGCTCAGGGTACCTCAGAGGTGCCTAGCGGTCTTGGACCTGGACACCGGCACCTGGACCGGCACCTGGACTTTCTGATCACAGGGCGAATGCCTTAACCACTAGGCTACCAGCTAGGCTAGGCTATCATCAACATATTTCATGCTTGGTATCAAGTGCTTTTAGCTGTAGCCATCTGTAATTCTATGCCAAACTTCCCTTGACTGTTTGGAATCAAATACTCAGTTTTTGTATTGTCTGACCACAACACCCTGTCCCTTTATAGTTCCAGTGGCATCTGGTGAGCCTCAAGCACTTTTGCATGTGGTGCAAAAACAGGAAAGTCTTCTTCCTGGCATACATTTCAAACAGTTAATTGGAATGAAAGGGATGTCTCATGGTGGATCTAGAGACAGGCTGACACGAAGATTTTTAAACTTCAACATGATTGCCCTTACTGTTGATAAGGACATTTTAAATCAAGCTGCTTTTTTTGTATATTCATTGACTGATCTGTTCAAGTTAACACATATAACACATACTGCGGTATAATCAGTACTCGAGTTGAGGAGGGTTGAGGAGGGATGGCCCCCCTGAAACAAAAACAGTACAATCATTCCATCCCCCTTGTCAAATGAACATCTCCCCGTTCCATTAGTTGTGCTATTTTATCAATGAATGCGGAAATTACTATGGTTTTAACGCTGGAAATAGTACTACCATTTCAACATTTCGGGGGCTTTGCGCATAAACCTATTGAGTAAAATACCGAGGGCGAGAGGACATGCGCAAATAATGCCGAAACGTTTTTTTTTTTATTTACATCAGTAAGTGGAAAAGCAGGTGACGGTGTTGTGATTTTAACATCATGGCCAAGTAAATATGTCCGATAAGCGATAAAAATTCACCATCCCACCTGATTTGCTTTTACAACTCAACTACTGGATATAATGCTCTTGAACATTTCTCATGATGATGGACAGCTAAGATATTTCAACCCACTGGCACCTCATTTATAAGCCCCCATGAACCAGAACATCATTGATGATAGATTTTCTTGAACACATTATGCTAAGTTAATATGCTTCATTCTTTTATTTACATTTTTTGTGGTGCCAGTAATTGTGACAGATTTTGTTTTTAAACTTTTTAGTCATATAAAATGTGTCCATCAGAAATCAGAAATGGCTAGATACAGAGCATTTCTAACATGTTTTGGTGTTCATTATATTATGTTCTCATATATCAGTTCAGAATATTCCAGACATACCAAACATTTGCTAGAATAGTACTACCTAAACTGTGAAGCTATATTAGCAGATCAGATCAGTATCATCTTATGCCTAATATTAACATAAGAATTTGACTGGGGGTGTGTTTTACTTCTGCTCAGAGCTAGAAGACATATTGAAAACTTACGTTATACCACTAACATACTCAAATCCACTGAAAAGACTCGGGGCATATAAACGTTTTGAATTAAATATACATTAATACATGCCATATTTAAGTATGTGCGTTGTTAATGAGAAGCTGCAATTGTGTTATTTGTATAGTTTTGTGGTCTTAAAAATTTATTACAATTCATTGCATTATATTTATAAAATTCTGTTATGCTGTAGTTCCCCTGGTTTCCTTGACGCCTGTTCCCATTATGTTTTCTTGTTAGGAAAGGATGATTGAATTTTAAAGTGTTATGCATTAGTGAAAAAAATCAAAATGTAACACTTAAAGCACAAGGCAACTCCTTTTGTATTTTTGCAAGGTTAGTGGCCTCTCTTACAGCAACCATACATGCAGACAAAGACAGAGCCAGCTCATTCATAATGCATGCAGATGGATGTGATTGTGTAAGACGGTAAGGCAGACAGCCTCTGCGATATGGCCCATGGGAGACGGGTGTAAGACAAAAGCAGGCCCAAGACACGTACACGTGTTTTCAGCAGACAGCCTTAGGTCCTCAGACGGACCGCACTGTACTCAGTCATAAGAAAGAATAAGCCTGCCTATCATCCCCAGTACTAGTGACGATAAATGAGTACCCGTACATGCTGCCCTTTTTTGTTTTCTCAGCACTGGTATGATGCAGAGCGTGTTACGCCAGCCCTGTCTTGCACACCAGACCGAGCGGATTAGTCAGTATTAGCCATTAGCAGCCTGGGCTGTGCTGGCCTCTATAATCACAATGACTACAGACCTGAGGTCTGGCTGTGATGTAAGCAAGAGGGTGAGAGACGTAATGCTGCGTCATGCTCTACGTCAAGCTGTAGGGAATCCCAGGAGCTTTGGGATTGTACTAATACTCACAAGGTATTACGTGTCAGCCCAGGTATCCACGGTAAGGGGGATCACCAGGGAGACACATGGCAGTTGCGAATAGATAAGCCCAACTATTAAAACACAGTAAACTCTACAGCTCTGACGTCTCCTATAGCACTTGAGTACACAGCAAGTTCACTGTAGCATTGATAGTGCTTTTAATAATCGCTGAGAATGTCAACACTGCCATTCTTCTCAGGCTTTGTACCATGTGACATGCTTTAAGTTTTGTTCTTTGAACTTGAAGAAGCAATGCAAGTGAAAATCTAAATGTACTTTGGAAGCTGATTGTAGGATTTATTTAAAAAAAAGATTCATTTCAAACCTGTTTAGCCAAAATGAATAATGTCATGATTCTCTTATTATTATTACTTACATTTTTATATATGCATTAGTAATTATGTAATTAGATAATTAAGATAATCCAATTCATTAAACTCTCAACAAACAAAATGTAGGGGGAAGCTGGTGGCCTGGTGGTTAGAAAATTGTCCCTGTGATTGGAAGGCCATAGGTTTGAATCCCAGGACTGTCAGTGGCACCATTGAGGAAAGCTTGAGCAAAGTACAGTCCCCATACACTGCGCCCTGGGTGCTGCTTTATGAATGGGTTAAATGCAGAAAACACTTTCACTCTGTTCACACTATGTTCTGTGCTGTGCTGTGTTAACATGCAGTAAATGGCCACTGTACACTTTAAACGTTATTTTTATACTATTTTCTTTATTTAGTACTTTCAAGCATTTTATCCCAGGGCCGAGGTCCTGATTTATTTTGTTTTATTTTTCAGTTTTGACGTGGATAATGGCACATCGTCAGGACGCAGTCCACTGGACCCAATGGCCAGTCCAGGCTCAGGCCTCATCCTGCAGGCTAACTTTGTCCACAGCCAGCGCAGGGAGTCCTTCCTGTACCGCTCGGACAGTGACTACGACCTCTCGCCAAAGTCCATGTCCAGGAACTCCTCGATTGCCAGCGACATGTGAGTTTGACCTGTATGGGGTGTGCCACAGACTTGATTCTGTTGTCTTTAGTCACTGTGCGCATTTTCTATGCAAAACAAAAACATAGGATTATACAAAGCAATATTTATGGAGGCTGATGTTGACCAAAATCATTAGCTGTCTAACTTGGTCTGTTTTCTCTCACTCTGTAGACATGGAGATGACATGATTGTTACCCCTTTTGCACAGGTAAGCCAATACTGTAGTCATTCTGTCCAATACTGTAAAGCGAAACTCTTTTCTAAATTATCTTGAGTCTGAATTGAGCTGAAGGTATGCCAGTTTAATGACCATTGCTAATCTTTATTAAAACCTTCTAAGCTTCTTAAAAACACAGGAGATGGATTTGAGTTTCATGTTGGAGCATGAATTATGAGTATGTCTGTTTATATGCATAGCCACCTTTTCATTATGAAGCTCCATTTATAACCTCATGCCTGATGTCATGTCCCTCTCTCCAGGTCCTGGCTAGCTTAAGAACTGTACGGAATAATTTCTCAGCACTGACAAATGTACAGCAAGAAAGATCCTCCAACAAGTAAGTAAATCTGTTCTAAGATGAAACCGTCATCTTGCAGTAGCAGGATGTTCAGTGTTTCTTTGGCTAAGAGAAGTGTGTCATATGATTCTCCTTGAACGTTTGACAATAACTTCATAAACAGATGTGAAATGTGAAATGTTTGTATGCAAAAACTGCTGCTATAGAGCCAGATTTCACTGTTGGCTTACTTGATTACTGCCTAATTCTGGTAAACGCTGTTTCGAGAACCTGGTTTTGCTTTGTTTTAACCCTGTTTCCAAGTAAACCTAAGTATGTTTATGAATTTATAATGTCCACTGTGGCTGTGTTTTGAATTTGGTTCAGCAGCAGCCCACATTTTTCAGTGTGTGGTTGAAAATGAAGTGCTTTGGTGTAGTGCTGTTATCTGTGCCCTCTGGTGAAAACAGTAATTCTTGTCATTCTTTTTTATCAGACGATCACCCATGTGTAACCCTCCACCCATCACCAAGACCTCCTACACAGGTGCAGTATTTCTGTCTATTATTCAGAAATGTGATGTTTACTTTGTTTGTGTATCTCTGCATGTTATTGAGGGTAGAGTGTAGGTGGACACATGCATATGTGTAACACAAAGGATGGATTTGAACTCTTGTGTTTAGGGCTCTACTGAATGGAAGAGAATCATGGCCAGATCCATGATGCTTTAGGTTCTATGTCTAAAGTGGGAGGAGTGTGTAAATGCAGGGTGGCTAATGCAGAGCAGTCACTACAAAAACTGGATAACAAAGCATCTGCATGCTCTCCTCATCTCATTAACTGCTTTTAAGCACATTCCATTTATACTGCAGTAACACTATTCTTACTATCCTATTACAAGATCACTCTTATTTCTATTTACATTACAGCTATACTCGTCTCTCAGTTACACTGCTGCTATACTTGTCTCACAGTTACACTGCAGCTATACTTGTCTCACAGTTACACTGCAGCTATATTTGTCTCACAGTTACACTGCAGCTGTACTCTCCTTATAGTTACACTGCAGCTATACTCTCCTTACAGTTACACTGCAGCTATACTCTCCTTACAGTTACACTGCAGCTATACTCTCCATACAGTTACACTGCAACTATACTCTCCTTACAGTTACACTGCAGCTGTACTCTCCTTACAGTTACACTGCAGCTATACTCTCCTTACAGTTACACTGCAGCTATATTCGTCTCTTAGTTGCACTGCAGCTATGCTTTCCTCACAGTTACACTACAGCTATACTCTCATCACAGTTACACTACAGCTATACTCTCCTCACAGTTGCACTGCGGCTATACTCTCCTCGCAGTTGCACTGCGGCTATACTCTCCTCACAGTTACACTGCAGCTACACTTGTCACTCAGTTACACTGCAGCTACACTTGTCACTCAGTTACACTGCAGCTATACTCTCCTCTCAGTTACACTGCAGCTATACTCTCCTCTCAGTTACACTGCAGCTATACTCTCATCATAGTTACAGTGCAGCTAAACCCTTCTCTCAGTTACACTGCAGTTATGGCTTTTTCTCTGTTACACTGTAAGAATACTGTTGCCACTGCAGGATTGTTTCTTAGTTACACTGCAGGAATTTTCTTTTTTTTCAGGCCTACTGCCTAAAAAAATTTGAATACAGTACTATACTGTAAATATTTTGTTAGGATAAGATTGCATTGCCAGTGCCAATAGTTTTTAAACCTCTTGTCCCAGCAAGTTTATTTCACTTTAAACTAAATAATAATGGCTTGTGTAGGACCACGCATAACAAAAAGGATCCAAAATGATTTTATTGCTAATGTTAATTTAAATGTAGTAGCTGCATGCTGTTGCCATTATATCAAAACATAACACCTGATACTGTCACTGTCATTGTTTAATTAATTTAAAAAATATATGATTCCTTCTCCCATACAATTTCAGAGAGATGTTTTGTTACAGATGAAACAATATATTATCACATCATATTCTAATAAAGTGCAGTACTGATAGCAGTGCTACTACTGATGGTTTGTGGTGCACCATCCAGCTGGCAGTGCAGACAAGCACCCAGTTCCAGTTTGCTTTGATCCAGTCTGGGATTTCCAGGCAGCCCTGCTGTCTGTGGAGCCAGTGGCCTCGCTTGGGCTGGTGTCTGATGTCGCGCTAAGCATGAGAAGAATGCCATTGACGTCAGTGCAGTCCCTTTCAGAGAGTGGCACCCCATCCCTTTGTAGGCAAGTGAGAGAGAGAAAGAGCAAGACAAAGAGAGAGAGAGAGAGAGAGGAAGGAAGGAAGGAGGAAAGAAAGTGTCAGGCAGAATGACAGGAATAATGTGAGCTTTGTTAGATGAGTGTACATGTGGCATTTGCGCCTCATATATCAGGTTAGTAACTTGTGTTTAGTGAGCAAGTCAGACTGCTTTTAATGCATACTGACACATGGGTGTGCACCAGATAAAACAAAAACAAACATCATTTTAGCAGCTTTCCACTATAACAGAAAACCAAATAAAACTGCTTTTAAAATTATCACAAATTCCTATTTCATTTAAACTTGTTTACGCATTAGACCTTCCAATAAAAAGATACACCATATTAGTCATCAGTACTGCCCTACAAAGCCAAAGTGCAGTAAATACGCCGAAGCTGGAACTGAGAAAAATGGCTGTAAAGTTTTAGTATTAGTATGACTTTTGTAGTTACTGTAATTTTGACACCATAATTTCTCTGAAACGGAACAACTTTGAACCAGGATATTTTCTCACAAGACAAAGGAGATGTCCTAAACCCCATTTGTCAATTTTGACCAAATATGTAGTTACAGCACGTTGGCTTTATAGGGCAGAACAGAATAGTTAAATCATTTAACAAGAACTTATTTTATGAATAAAAATTAAAAATGTTTATTTTTGAAAACAGAATTTTTCTAAATGAATGTGGGATTGTTGAATATATTTGAATTAAGTAAATTCAGCACATTGCACCATTACTGAGAATTTACAGAACCACACTATAACATCTTAGGCATATGTATAGGTACAGTATAATCATTTAAAAATACTCCAAGAAAGAAATCCATCCAAATGGCACACAAGGGCATTTATACTGAACAAATGGAAGCAGCTTCTGCCCACCACTAGTCTTAGAACCACAGACAGCGCTTACATTCCAGTCGCCTCTGTGTTCCTGATTCCTGTGTCGTGATGCTCCAGCCCGTGATTTGACTGCAGCTCACTCTCTCCCTTTCCACGGCGCAGCGCTGGCAGCCTTCAGGCTTCGGTTTCAGGGGGAAGCTCGGCTCACGTTCAGCCAGCAACCCGCCACACTCACCCCTTGCGCACCCTGGACATCCAGAAAGATTACACACACACACACAGCTTGCAGCACTTGTCCTTTGTGATTTTTTTTATGTGTGTGTGTGTGTGTGTATGTGTGACTCTTCATCCTTCATTACTGCTGGCTGCTGGAACACCAGAGACAGGGGGAGCCCAGTCATCTGTTGGCGTCATCCCTCCATATGCCGTGTGTGCAGGCTTGTGTGTACTGCTTTGAACATGATGCCTGTAGCTGTTGTTTTGGACCAGATGTGAAGCAAGGAATCCTCTTCTGCACAAACCTCTGGATGTAAAACTGGGCAGAGATGGGCCTGCCCACAGCACCACCACTGCTTACCCTGCTCCAACACTGGAACTATCTCCCTGGGCTTAACAGCACGCTGGACCTTAGATCGCTGGATAAGGCTCTGTGAGATTGTGTGTGTGCGTGTGCGTGTGTGTGTGTGCGTGTGCGTGTGTGCATGCGCTTCTGTCACCCTGTGTGTGTGGCCCCTCTGTATGTTTTGTTTAGGGATATACTGTTCTCATCTCCTCATTGGATTCTATCTACAGCCCATGGCTTTAACATAGTGGGGCTGGCATTCGTTGGTGCTCAGTCTGAAACTTGTTCAAGATTTTTGTGCTTTCCACTGCTTTTTCCTTGGAGATTTTTCCGGCTCGCTTTTGGAGCCTGTCACAGTTCACCGTGGAGGGTCTCAGCACAGCATGAAGAACCACACATGCATCCACTCGGGTCACCCCAACATGGCAGTCTACGGCAGTTTGGGCTCTCTGCTGGGGGCCTCAGCTAGTCCACTGAAGCGCCTTAAAGCTGACCCCTCACTGCCCTCTCTCCCCACAGAGGAGGCCTACCAGAAGCTGGCCACCGAGACCCTGGAAGAGCTGGACTGGTGTCTGGACCAACTGGAGACACTGCAGACCAGACATTCGGTCAGCGAGATGGCCTCCAACAAGGTAAGAGTGACACTTTTTATTTTTCGCTCTGCTTTCCTCGAGTCAGAGTTGATTGGCTGCAGTTAAGAAGGCATTCCCACAGTGGTTCTTCTGAGGTTACAGAAGATCTGCTTTAAGGTCTCTGTTGTGTCTCTTGTGTCTGATCCTCAGGGCAGTTTGTTGTACTGATTGTGAAGCTTGAGTAGCCCCTAATGTCCAAGGTCCCATAGGCCTCAGTATTTCATTCTACTGAAAATGGTTTTTCAGCGTATGTATTCAACATTTCATCACATATGCTTTGAAATTATATATTATATTTACCTGTGCCTGATCTGTCATCTTGCTCATGCTTTGAGTGCCTGATGATACATTTTCTATGCATTTCATTGCCATTCACATGCGCCATCACACAGCCTCAGAATCCTCATATCTATAAAAGCAGTCACTTAATGCCTCGTTTTCTGAGGGCATGTCCTCCATATTTGTGTGATTATTCGCAGAGATTCTCTCGGCTCTGTGAGCTGGTCATTCTTCAAGTGTTTGCAACAACGGCAGGGAAAAATCGTCACCCTGCTCTGCACTGAGCATGCTCAAACTCGCCTTCAAGGCCCCAGCACACATGCAGCATGCTAATCGGCCTCAGCCTGTCAGCTACGCCACAACACCACGCACGATTACACGCGCCAACCACGACACTGTTGGTGCACACGAGGCTAAAGATTGTACAGAAGTGATTGGCTATTAGTGTAAAAGCATCAGATGTTCACATCTTGTTGTTTCTCCTTCAGTATGTGCCCCCCACCCCCCCACCCCCCGTATCCATGGTAACAAACAAGGCCTGTGGGTTTGCTTTGTTGCCGAAGCCCA
The DNA here is from genome assembly GCA_037577145.1 of Brachypetersius gabonensis. Taxonomy (NCBI): domain Eukaryota; kingdom Metazoa; phylum Chordata; class Actinopteri; order Characiformes; family Alestidae; genus Brachypetersius; species Brachypetersius gabonensis. The sequence continues at coordinate 13,320,503 of JBBJLR010000018.1, forward strand.
CCAGCAGTCATGGGCTACAACATCCAAAACAACTTTAGGCCATCCATGTTTTATTATTATTAATATTAATGTTATTAATATTAGTTGTACTGTAATATGTTTCAAATCATGCATAGTCAACCTTTAAAAAGACTGACCATTTTTGAATGAACAGATGATTATTTTTTATAACATTTTTTTATCTTACATTGTTTTATATTTTGTCTGTAGTTGTTATCCCATATTTATAAATGCCATGCTATTAGCATATATACAGCAAGTTGGATGATAATGGACTGGTTTTGGACTGTGTTCTTGTGTTTCTTTTTGGATAGAATTTGTCTGTTCAGACTCAACCCATGATTCTACCATGTGGATATGTTTCTAGACACCAGTAACCTAAAGGTGTCTGCTAAAAGGTGACAGTGATGCACAAAATGAATGTATCACACAAACTGATCCTTGATCAGGATCTGAGAGAGTACTGTTAATGCACCAGGACAAGGCCTAAACACTCTTTAGGACACAAATGTACTTCTCTGTTGTGCTGCTACCACTTTAGTTTACTCATGAAGAGTATGATCATTCATTAATTATACAACTGAATTCTTTATATAAAGTTATTTTATACTGTAATTATGTTATTTCATTAAATTATATTGATATAAAGCATAAAAAGACTTAATGTAAAAATACAAGAGTGATAAGTGAGAGAGATATGCAGTGTCAATATGATCTGTAATTTTTCTTCTTGAGGTTAATTCATGTTGTTGCATGCTTTTCTGTACTATAATTCATATTGATTGGCATTTTCAAACTTTGTTTCCTAAAGTACAACAGGCTGTTCGTGTACAACAGGCTGTTCGTGTCTTTAAGACTGATATATGCAAATAAGCTCATTCCTCATTGGCTGTTCTGTGTTGTGTTTTATTCAGAAAACAAGCCTAATCGAAATGCTTCTTACAACTTAAGTATATAAAGGTGGCAAACGTGTTGCTGGCAAAATAGTTGGAAAATGTATTGATTTTATTGGAATTACAAAACAATACCTTTTTAAAATCTGTTTTTTCTCAGATTTCCGTACTTAAAGACTTAAAGACCTTATAGACTTGGGCACCAATTGTATGTTTTAAATTTTTTTAGCAGTGTTTACATACTACATAAAGTAGAGAAAAATATTCAGAACACAGAAGATAAAATAAAGCAACTGGTCACAACACTAAAAGAGACAAACTATTTTTATAGACCAGACAATTGATGTGCAATTGATTCCTTTAGTTTGAACGGCCCAGATTAGAGACCATGATTATTTAAAAAAAAAATAAGAGTTAGATGTAGCAGCATCAGAAACTCTTGTGCTCTGTGAGGTCTATTTTTTGACTGATGCCACACATTCAGAATGGAGATGCTATTTATGTCCTTGGTCTGGAGGAAAAAAAGAAGAAAAAACACATTTACTGTGAAATCACAGCAAAAAAAAATTGTGTGACCTCTTCCTATTTTTTCCTCTTACCACCAAGAGAAGGCGTGTTAACACCTTCTGGATGTACCAGCAATAGAAAGACACACACCCCTGTCCGCATGGACCCACGCCACCCGATTACGACTGGCTCATCTGCTCCAGTAAAGCTGCAAATTAGGCAGCATCCCGCTGCTGTCTCTGAGGGAGCCAAAGTGTGAAACAATCCCAGTTTGTGTTGTGTAGGCTTCACTGGCTACACTCAGCCGCCTTCATTTACTCTCTCTCATAACGTGCCCTTAGATCCTTCCAGACTATTTAAAGAAGTGGTCACATCAAACCTAATAACCTGAAGATTTTAACTCGCAGTCACTTCTGAGTTATTTATTAGGCAATATCATGTCCAGTATAGACTTAATAATAAGATATTCTTTTGTCCATATATTACATTTCCCATCACTTATGATGATGAATGAAGGAAAACAGTAAAAACAAAATACCAAAATGAGAAAAACAGTTGTGCTAGTCAAATTTAGGAAAACAGATCAAAACATAGATATAATATACATCCTATAGAAGTTCTTAAACGGCCCGCTCATGGAAATCTGAATTGTCCTTGCTTTTTCAAAGTTAATGTGGAATGTTAACACTGATAAGGTTTCAAATGTATTATTCACTCCCCATGTCCCATATGTGGTAGCTAAGGTCCAAAACAGTCTTGAATTCATTGTTTTTGTGACATCACAAAACCATAAATGTAATAATCGAGCTATTCAGTGTTCAGTGCAATAAATATTGGATTTTTGTTAGGTTTTATTTTCCATCTCTCCCGGAAGAAAATGTCATTTTAACATCTGACATATGCTCTCCACTGACTCTTCTCACCAGAGGGGCTTGTGAATCTTCTTTCTTGCTGCATATTTTATGAACCAGGATGAGACAATGCCTACTTTAAGCAATCATGTCATGCAGATTACCTCAGAGTGAATGACACACGCACACACATTCACATACTTGCATCAAATAATTACGTTGCCTCCAGTGTACAGTATTATTTGCTCATTTGGTTTTAAAGAGGTATCGTGGGATTTGCTGTGCATATGTGTGTGTGTGTTGTTTCTGAGGCACATTCAGTGACACAACATACAGAGACCAATGCAGCTGCAGTGCTCCTGAAGAGAGGGAGGAGCTGGAGAGCGAAAGCCCTCCTAGCCACTTTATATATGAGCCTGGTCCAGGAATCAGCGCTCAGACTGATCCCAGTAGGTGTGTGATTGGCAGGGCTCGGCCAGACAGAGGCTACAGTCAGAGCTTCACCTGAATGACTGCGTGAAACAGCCTTGTTTGGAAGTGGTTAACTGAGGATTTTCTACCTCCCAAGCACAAGAGAGCGCGATGCAAGCCGTTCGCAGTGTACTAGAACAGAGGCTCTCTCACACACCTAGATGGATTCTGGAGACATAACAACGGAGCTTATTTTGACAAACAATGCCTCGGTACCTGTGGAGGAATTTCTGGACTGTCTTTATGGTCTAGTTCTTTGCAATCTTGGTATCAGTGGGAGGACCTACTATGAGGGATACTTTAATGGCTGCGTGCTGAAGTGCTGACATCTTTTTTGTATCTGCTGCCTTTCCATTTTTTATCTATTATATATCCTTATCTTAACTTGCTTGATTCTCAAAATGCCTGAGGTGAATTACTTGCTAACAGTTTCTTGGGGATATATAAAGGTAAGCTATCAAGTCACAGACACACTGTTAGATAATACTGAGCATGAGTACACCTCCATTGTTTTAGATCTGTGTGCTTATACATGGTAGATCAACAGAAAGCTGTACAGACAAAGCTAGTTAGATGAATAAATAAACATGGAGAACTGGGGAAAGAGAGATGCATGAATGGATAGATAAATTGAGTTGATGGATCTATGGATCTATTGATTGTAACTGATTATTAGGACTGGAGGGACCTGGGTATTGTTTTCTTTAGCTCTGCTGCAGTTGCTGTTGTTCCTTGGATAATGGCCCTGAGTTTACAGCCAAGTGCTATTCTTCACCCTGTTCATCTTCATTGTGTTGGCCGGTTCCCACACATGACTAAAAACATGCTCGCCGCAAACATTTCTAACTGGGTTACTGCTGATGCTGGTGGGGACATGGTGTGTATTCACCTTAAATGTAATTCATTTAAAAATTCTTGCTCCACTAGATCAAACATCTATGCTGTGTACTTCTGCACTGCATTCCTGATCATCTGTTCACATAGTTTTGCATTTGTTAGCAATCTAGTGGCTCCCACCTACTGACTGCACAGGTCATTGTGACCTGGTTTTCTGAGCCTGAGATAGTGAGTGAATCTGTTTTTCTGGAGGACTTAACCTTGAGTTTCCAGACAATCTGGAGCCATGCACAGACAACAGACTTGTAAATAAAAAGACATGGTCGTTTAGAATTTTGCTTTAGCCTTTGTTATTAGGCCATTATAAATAATAATCAAACAAATGAATTAATTAACCATAATTAAAATGTATAATCAGCTGTGATTACTGTCTCCTAATTGACAGTATACTGCTGATGTTTTGATAAACAGCAATTAAAATGTTTGCTCATCTGCCAGGTGCCCCTAAATGATGTTGAGTAGGTTCAAAATCACTTGCATGATCCAGTCTTTAATTGTGTGTATTTCTGTTTTCAGTTTAAGAGGATGTTGAACAGAGAGCTGACCCATCTGTCTGAGATGAGCCGCTCTGGAAACCAGGTGTCCGAGTACATCTCCAACACATTCTTAGGTAAGTAGTGGGAAGAGTCCCAAACATGTTGCATTTGTTTTTCAAAATCTTAGAAATATGTTTGGCCATAGAGGATCAGGCAATATGTACCATTAGATAAGAGCTGAACACGGTGGTCCTTAAAATGGAAATCCATTTGCAGTGGTGTGATGTGAAAATGTGATTCAGATTTCTTAACAGTGGTGTGGATAGGGGCCGTGGGTCATGAAGTCTGTAATACAAATGGACTACCCAAGCTTTCAGAGGAACATCTACCTAATAGTTTTTTGTCACATTTTCTGTTATGTTTTAGGTCATCACCTTATTTTAAGATGTAGTAAAACATTGTCTCGGGCCTTCAGGCAACATACATAACCAATTCATTTAAAAACTGTCTGTGGTTTTTAGTGGAATTAAACTCTTCAGACGTTTCGTTCCAGTCACCACTGCTACGACTCATTTTGTATTTCACATCAAACCACTCTAAACTACTTTGATTATTTCTTAATTATTGAAGTATGCAGAACATTTGAAGAAATGCTAGAATTCCATTTTATTACTAAATTACTAAATTACTTAATTACTAAAATTAAGTAGTTTTTTGACCTGGTAATGTCTAGTAGGAAAATTCCCCTAACACTTTTTACAACCACCCCATCAAATGCTTAGCATTTAGTGCTTGAATGGTTCAACTGACAGAGCTGTTTAACATGGCTCTGGTTCATCGCCATAGCATCATATAAGCAGTTTTATGGAGCAAACACTTTTCCATGAGCTGTTCTGACTTTCAGAATCTGTGTGTGTGTGTCTGTGTGAACAGACAAACAGCATGAGGTGGAGATGCCATCTCCCCCGATGCAGAAGGACAAGGAGAAGAAAAAGAGGCCAATGTCCCAAATTAGTGGTGTGAAGAAGCTCACACACAGCTCCAGCCTCTCTAACTCCAATATCCCCCGCTTTGGAGTCAAGACTGACACAGAAGAGGCGCTGGCCAAGGTGTGTGTGTGTGTGTGTGTGTGTGTGTGTGTGTGTGTGTGTGTGTGTGGTCACTGGAGAGATATGAGCAATATTGTGGACCAGTTATGTTCTGCGGATTGCCAACATTTGAGTAATTCATCCATTTAGCAAAATCCAGAATCATTCTTATTCCTTAATCCTGTCATGGGTCGAACAGTGTGCAACTCATTTATGATCTGAATTTATTTCTCATATAAGAGTCACACACTTTCCTTTCATAAAAAGGGAAAAGTTTTGGGATGGTTTTTTTTTATGAATTTAGAGACCTACATAGTGTTTGGGTGCTAGAAGAAACATAGTGGTAAAACACTTGTACTGAATTGGGAGCACTTGGTGATTATTTTTTTCTGTTTTCTGCACCCCTCTTCATTAGTGAATATATATGTGTGTGTGTGTGTGTGTGTGTTAAAACATCAAGCCTTTTGTCATTTCAGGAGCTTGAAGATGTGAACAAATGGGGCCTTAATGTTTTCAAAGTCACAGAATTTTCTGGCAACAGACCTTTAACAGTAATGATGTACACAATTTTCCAGGTACATTTCCTTGATTGTGAATTTCATAGTGCAGATAGCTTTTACTCTAAATAAGCTGCAATCATGCTCTGTGACAAATTCCTCTGTGTAATTCATATATATGTATGTTTTTCCAGGAGAGAGACTTATTAAAAACATTCAAAATTCCGCTTGACACCTTTATAACGTATCTAATGACCTTAGAGGACCATTACCATAGTGATGTTGCCTATCACAACAACATCCATGCTGCCGATGTCACTCAGTCCACTCATGTGCTGCTATCCAGCCCTGCTCTCGAGGTACGATCCCTATTCAAAAGTCCACAAAGGTTTACTTTGCCTCTAGCAGAGTTATCCACTTCCAGAAGCTCTGTAATATTGTTTTATTTTTTAGCATCATCTGGCTTTTAGTTTTGGTTTGTTTTAGTTATGTATTTTATTTGGCTTTATTTGACATTTAAGACTGAGCATTTTTTTTTGTTGTAATTTAAATTGTGATTTTTCTGGCATCTTGACTTTGTTAGTTTCATCAGCTGGGTAGTAAGGTGACCTTAAAGCCTATTTTTTGAAGCCATATTCCATTGATTTTTGTAAAACCATATTCCATTTAACTATTATGACATTTGCATGAAATGTGTAGCTACAGATTTTGTGGCTTGAGAAAAAGATGAAGCTTCTGAATACTACGTTAAAAATTGAATGCCAGTGTAACAAATGAATACTGGAGAATTCAAATAAGTCATACTGCTTATTATTCTAATCAGTTATTTGCTTTACTATTTAAAGCCACTTACATGATTGAATCATGAATTGCATATGTGTAATTAATGCAATCTTGAGGATGTTGGGTATAACTAGATAAACTAATTAAACATGTTTTTTTCTCTACCATTTTCTCTGTAATAGGCTGTTTTTACAGATCTAGAGATTCTTGCTGCCATATTTGCCAGTGCGATACATGATGTCGATCATCCTGGCGTCTCCAACCAGTTCCTCATTAACACTAGTGAGTCTCCCGTGCTTCTCTCTCAGCTGCGTGGCACATCTAGCTGACAGAATGAGAACTTGCTTATTTGTCGAGATAATGTCACCACAACCCAAAATCTATTTGTGTCTGTGTTTCTCACCCCAAAAATAAATCTAGAGTGCCACTCTTACAGTACATGTTCTAAATTTGCACTTTTGTGCAATGTTCTCTGCTTTTTATGGCCTCTGGGCGATCATCTTCAGCACCAATAAACCTACTGAAATGTTATACAAACCAAGGCAGCAATCAAGGCTGAGTTAAAAAGGTGTTACATTAGTGTCACATATATGTGTGTTTTGTCATTGATGAAGATGAGTTCATATGTGATTACTGTCCTCTGTTACTAACAGAGCACACTGGAACTCTCGGCATGAACAGTGATATACACCGATCAGCCATAACATTAAAATGACCTGCATTATTATGCGTAGGTCCCCCTTGAGTCACCAAAACAGCTCTAACCAGTCGAAGCATGGACTTACAAGACCTCTGAACATGTGCTGTGTTATCTGGCACCAAGACATTAACAACAGATCCTACATTAACAACAGAACTCCTGTAAGATGCAAAGTGAAGCCTCCATGGATTCATTCCAGTGTTTCCAAGGAGGCTCAATAAGATTGAGATCTGGAACATTTGGAGGCCATGTCAACATCCTCAACTCTCTGTCATGTTCCTCAAACCATTCCTGGACACTTTTTGCTGTGTGCCAGGTGACATTATCCTTCTGAAAAAGACCATTAATGAATACCATAGCCACAAATTGTGTACTCCGTCAGCAGTGTGTTTATATAGGTGTCAAAATTGAGATCCACAGAAATACATGGACCCAAGTTTTCCCAGCAGAATATTTCCCAGAGCATCACACTGCCTCTGCCAGCTTGCCTTCTTCCTGTAGCGCATCTGGGTGACTTCTTTTCCCCATGTAGGCACCGCAGAAGCACTCAGCTGTCCACACTTGAATGATCACATCTGGCAACCTTCTTTTATTGCTCCATCGTCCAATTTTGATGCTCAAGTGTCTATTGTTGGCACTTTTGGAGGACAGCAGTCAGCGCACTTGACTGGTCTGCAACTACGCAGCCGAATACACAGCAAGCTATGATGCACTACGTGCTCAGACACCTTTCTGTCATAGCCAGTGTTAACATTTTCAGCTATTTATGCTACAGTAGCTCTTCTGTGGGATTAGACCAGACAGGTTAGCCTTTGCTTTACATGTGCATCAGTGAGCCTTGGGCACCTATGTCCCTGTCACCGGTTCACTGATCATTCCTTGGACTACTTTTGGTAGGTTCTAACCACTGCATACCAGGAAAACCCCACAAGACCTTCCATTTTGGAGATGATCTGACCCAATCGCTAGCCATCACAATCTGGCACTTGTCAGAGTCGCTCAGATCATCAGACTTGCCCATTTTTCCTGCTTTCAGAACTGACTGTTCACTTGCTGCCTAATATATCCCATCCCTTGACAGATGTCGTTGTAGCGAGATAGTTACTTCACCTGTCAGTGGTTTTAGTGTTGAGCTGATGAGTATAAGTTGTCCTCCTGTCTGGACTGAAGCACTGTATAACTTTAGCACTCATGCATAGAGCAAAAGTGATATAGGATAAATATGTGGATATATGCAAACATGCTGGTTTTCATGACATGAACTTCAGGCTGGATAGCATGTATAGAATAGCATGTATAGACTGGGGAGTAGCAGTATATTACATGAAACTTCTCTGAAACCAAGATTCCCTCTTATAAAGGACATTTTGTTTTTCCATGATATGGGCCTTTTAAAAGTCAATTGTGTCGCATTTGTTTGGCAAAGTTCTGCATGAAGTTTTGACAGAGAAGAAATAAAAAACAATTAGGCCAAATTTGAAATCAATAATAAAATGAGATCGTAGAATGTTACAATTATTGAGCAAAAGTAATGTAAATATATAAATAACACATAATGATGTAATTATGTTATATATATGTAATTATATAATGTAATTATGCTGTTTCTCTGTTTTGTGACTCCTCTCTATATCAGATTCTGAGCTGGCTCTTATGTATAATGACTCATCTGTGTTGGAGAACCATCACCTGGCTGTAGGCTTTAAGCTGCTGCAGGAGGAAAACTGTGACATCTTCCAGAACCTGACCAAGAAACAGAGACAGTCGCTGCGCAAGATGGTTATTGACATTGTGAGTTCCACACAATTTACTATTTCAACTGCAATCTGCACCAAATAGTGTACTACATCAGATTGTAATCTGATTCATTGATTCATTTATGGAGTCCGTCCTGTGCACTGTAATCAGATAGCAAGAATCACTGCAATACCACAACAAATGCTTACCCACCACTGTGTGCATGGCACCTACATAACCAGCAACATTTTAGATTTTAGATCAAAAGCGACAACAGCTTCCCTTCTTCTACATGTTTTTAGGAAAATAGAAACCCACTGTCTTAAAGCAAGCTCCCATTAAAGCCCCACCTATGTTCTGCTTGGCGGCTCAGTTTTTTTTGTTGTTGTTTTTTTGTTTGTTTTTTCTTCATGCTCAGTCAGTGACCTTCCTGGTGTTTGTAGCGTCCAAGGACCGACTGGGCATAGACCCCTCCAAGGTTCAGGTGATGGTGGAATTGTCACGTGCCAGCTGGTACAAAGCTGCCTGGGCATTATCCAATTTTTTCAGCCCTTCATGCAGAATTTCTGTACCACACCAGTGCTGCTCCCTGGGGCAGTGTGAGTGGACATTGGAGGCCCCGGGGCTTTTGTCAGCCTGGAGTGGCAGCTAACCACCACCCCTTTGCTGCAACTTCCAGACCCAGGATTGCCTCTTCGTAGTTGAGATTGACACCTCCAGTGTGGGTGTAGCAATGGTGCTCTCACAGCGCTCCAGCTTGGTTGGCAAACACCATCTATGAACTTTCTATTTGCACTACCTTACACCTGCCAAGCAAAACTACTATGTGGGAGATTGGGAACTCTTGACAGTCAAACTGGCCCTGGCCCTTGTATGATTTCCTGCTATACAAGTTTATTCTAAGTATGTTTTACTATACATTTAGTAAATATACATGTACCTTATTAGGTGCACTTACCATGTAGATGCACAAGAGGTAGTTTACAATCACAGACTGTAGGCCATAATTTTCTCTACATCATGTTAGCCCCCTGTTCCCTGACCATCAAAGGTCAGGATCCTCACCAGACCACCAGTGAGCATGAAAGATCATTCTCAGCATTGCAGTGACACTGATATGGTGGTGGAATATTAATGGATGTGTGCTGCAGAGACACCTCAGTGTCACTGCTAGGCTGAGAATCATCCGCCAACCAAAATATGCAACCAGCAGTGCTTAGTGGCCAGAAACAGAATTGTTCACCCCAAATGCACAAACTTCAGAAGTCCTAAAATTCCTAAAAAAGTCCTAAAGTTCTAAAATTCTTTGCAGGTTTTGGCTACAGACATGTCAAAACACATGAATTTGCTGGCAGATTTGAAAACCATGGTGGAGACCAAAAAAGTGACCAGCTCTGGAGTTCTGCTGCTGGACAATTATTCTGACAGAATACAGGTTAGTCACATTTGACATAAAATATGTCCATCGGTTTGTCATACAAAGAATCATGGTAGAAGTCATATTCTTGCTGTCAATAATGCAGAATATTTTTGTTATGTGAACCATAATCCTAATGATGCTTTAGACATGATGCATTTGTGTTATTTGTTGTCTCAGGTGCTACAAAACATGGTGCACTGCGCGGACCTCAGTAACCCCACCAAGCCCCTGCAGCTGTACCGCCAGTGGACGGACCGGATCATGGAGGAGTTCTTCAGCCAGGGTGACCGGGAGAGGGAGAGGGGCATGGAAATCAGTCCCATGTGTGACAAACACAACGCTTCAGTGGAGAAATCCCAGGTAAGCCTGCTTTGAATTAATGGGTGGATGAGCTTGGATATGTACTGTTTAAGAGTAAATCAAAGAATACAAACAATTGCTCTAGACTGTATTTGGCACAGTAAACTGTTCTATTGGGTATTTTGGCCTGTTTTATGTATTACACATCGTTGTAAAAGGTACATTAAAATGATAATAAAAACTTAATAGTTGAATAAATGTGTTGTCTTGAGTGAAAGTTCTCTTAATAGTTTTTGAATAGTTTTTTTTTCAAAGTGATTGACTGATTATTTTAATGCAATTCAGATTTATTTTGATAAAAATCAACTATATACACAAACTGGCCTAAATCAGCATACTCTCCCCAAAAACTAAAATTATCGATTATAATTAGAATTATTATTGATTCTAACATTTCAAAAAAGTGTGTGCTAAAAAGACGTTTGCAGCTGTTTAATGTGGCACAATCCCACCAAGCCCTTTTTTTTCTCGCTTGAATCACCGTATAGGTGGGCTTCATTGACTACATTGTCCACCCTCTGTGGGAAACGTGGGCAGACCTGGTGCACCCAGATGCCCAGGACATCCTGGACACACTGGAGGACAACAGGGAGTGGTACCAGAGCACCATCCCCCAGAGCCCTTCACCCGCCCTGGACACCAGCACCGAGGGCCGCCGCACCACGGGCCAAGACAAATTCCAGTTTGAGCTGACTCTGGAAGAGGACGGTGAGTCCGACACGGAGAAGGACAGCGGCAGCCCTCCAGATGAGGAGGAAGATGAGGAGGAGGAGGAAAACAGCTGCAGTGACTCTAAAACCCTTTGCACACAGGACTCTGAGTGTACTGAGATCCCTCTGGACGAACAGGTGGCAGAGGGAGAGGAGGTGGGGGATGAACAGAGGGAGGACGAAGAGGGAGAGATATCAGAACCCTGCGTTTTAGAAGAGGAGGAAGAAGAGGAAGAAGAGGAGGAGGAAGATGAGGAGGAGGAAGAGGACGAGGAAGAGCAGGACACTGCCAACACGTAACACAGTATGAGATAGCACCTGGACTTCTTTTTATACTAGAAATGAGAGCCACTTATTTATGGTTAAGCTGTAGGGTTTTTCATATTTTTCTGTTACTGGTTTTCTGTTGTTCCTTTTTGCTATGTGTTATGTACTGTACCTCCTTGTCCAGAAAATGTGTATTCAGTTTCCATATCATCATTATTTCTTTTTTTTTTTTTTTTACATTTAGTCAAGAATAGTGCCATTTGAACCATTTTTGCACTCAGGAAAGTCTTTTCCACTCCCTTGTTCACTCACTCAGAAGAGACAAAAGAACTTGCATTTTTTGAGTACTGTCGAATGTTGATGTTTCAGTTTTTTTGAACTAAGACAGTATTTGAAAGAGCGATTAACAGTTTAGTTTGAAAAAAACAAACAAAAAAATTAAGAAACTGCACCATCAAACCATTTGTGTTCTCACGACATTTGATTTGATGGAAGTTTCATTGCATGGAGACACCTGCAGCTGGTAGAAGTTCACCACACGCTTTGAAGGTTATTTCTTCCTTGAAGTCTAAGAAATGCTTTATGTGTTCTGTGATTTAATCTTTTTGAGTGTCTAAATCATGCAGCACATAGCGTAGATGGACTCATAACCAAAGTGAATAGAAATTACTTATGGCACAAGCGAACTAAAAAAAACTGCCAAAGAGTTTTTTGAGTTTGTGGGACATGGCGTAAGTAGATCATCTTAATGAGAGCACAGAGCACTCTTAATGTAAAGAGTGATCTGTTTGGTGCAGATTTCTTTCAGTTTGACCCTACCTGTTGGTTTGACATTTTTACTGGTTTTTCATTTTTAAAAAATGTTTTTAATGATCATTTTTCCAATATTTCTTAAATCAGCCTTAATGATTTTTGTTGCCTGGCAAAAAAATGTGAACTCAGTTTTTGCAGTGGATTAAATGAATCTCCCTGCATCTCCAGACCTCCAGTGATGTAAATCGTGGAAGTACTCGCAAACAAAATGACAGCTTATCACAGACTAATTTCTTTGATACTTTGGCAGGCTCTTTTACATGATTTAGAAATCACTGGTGCCAATACAGTGCCCATATGTACAGGTAGACTCATACACCCAGCTTTCGACTTGCTTTTGTCCTCCGTGTGCTTTTTTAAGCCTCTCAAACACTGGGGTATAGCTCTAATCAATAGCACTAATCAGGAGCATCTGTGTAATTCAGACAAGACATGTCAGCACAAATCAGTAAGAAAGTGTGTAGCTGGTTGTACGAGAAGAAGCTGTTTGTGTGAGCATTAAGGAGTCTCTGTGTCACTTTATTTGGTCAGCTTGTTTAAAAATGCTTGTAGGACAATCATCGTTAAGGTGAAGCCTCATTAAGGGTCTGCCAGGCCACACGCTAGATCTACTGTAATTTTACTGCAGAAAATTTTAGTTTTGACCTGTCATCTTAACTTTGCCAAACTTTTGCACTTATTTGGATTTGAGCAGTATTTACACATCTCTGCCAAGTCACCTGCTGCACCAGTATACCTGTCAATGGGTTTTTTTCCTTTTTCCTTTTATTATTTATTATATTATTTTCTTAGTCTAGGTCTCTTTGTGCTTGTAGCATATTGAATAATTTAGTCAAACCGTAGCATCAGAATTTGCAGGCTTATGAGTGAGCATACCGAAGCATAATTTGATTATGTATGCAGTACTTATATGTAATCAAATGTATAAAATGATGTATGGATTCCCTGCCTTTTAAAACAGTCCTTACTTAGATTTTTTTCTTTCTTTCTTTTTTGACTCATTTCATTTTGGCTCCTTTACTTTCTTTCACCCAGTTACCTTACTTTTAGCGATTCCTCATTTCTCTCTGTTTACAAAACATGTATTTATTGTGCTGTACAGTACATATTGTTGTTCTTACCATGATGTAAATGATTATATCATCCCTAATGGTGATGGTGTTGCTGTATTATGGAACTCTTATTGAGAGAATGTTTTATTACTCTTATTCAGTATCTAAAGAACCCATTTATAAAGCATCTCCTAAGAGATTGTTTTGTGTGGAAAGGTATAGAAATTCCAAACGATGGTCATTTTATTTTCTTTCGTTGAAGAGAACAGCAGTCCCTTGGCCTGAGGGTTGTGCCTTAAAGAACCTTTTTCGTTTGAGTTTTTTATCTTCTTGCTGCACTAGAAAAACTACTGGCTGGACATTGACCTTGGTGTGTTTTTATTTATTTTTTTCCTGTGTTTAAATGTAAGGGATAAGTATTCCAATTAAAAACAGACCATATGTGTAGATGCAAGTTGTAGACCTCATGTTAGAGGATGTAGTAGGCCAGTATAGCGGTGTTGAGTGTGTGTGAGGAGGGAGAGGTTAGTGCCTGAAGGTGATAGACGGCGAACTGTAATGCTCCAAATAGGTCTTTCTTGTTTTAACCTGATCCGATTGGCGTATTTATGCAAGCTGTCAACGTGATTATGTGCTGAGCTGTAGAAATATGCGATACTTTACTGTGGGCCAAAGCAGCACTGAAGAGATCTAGCTCTCCGTGAGATGTTTTATGTTTAGGTTTTAAGGAATGGTGGGGTTTGACTGCATGTCTAAATGCAGCAGGTTAGTCCTTGTTTGAATCATGCTAGAACACCACAAACCTACACGATCTTTACAGGCCATGTATGTAACATGCAAACTGGAAAAAAAGAAAACACATTTCCATTGGGGGCAATTTTGAGTTTTGGGTAAAGGGGTGGAATGTCTTTATAGGCTCCAATCCTACAGGGGAGACATTTTCGACACATATACTGTAGATTCCTATTGCCCTAAATGGATCAAATCAGTGGCTCGTTTCCTTTTTTGCCATCTTTTTACATCATCAGAATTATTTAGGGAGAACTATTTTTTGTTATGTGACTTGAATGCCAACTTGTCTGGAGGTTTCACAAGACAATGTAGTTGTTTAATGGATTCCTTATTTATGGCAGTCTATTGGATAGAACTGTAGAAATAACTTCTGTAAGAAAAGGAAAAAAAAAAAGATAAAATCAAATAAAAATGTTTTATATGCACCAGAATAAACAAAAGCATGGGTTGACTCTGCCTACCTCTATGCCTCTTATTATTTCTCTGGTTTCATGTTTCTTGCTAATGAAAAGTCACAATTTTCCACTTGAACCTCAGATCCAGACTGGGGTTGTGGGCTAATGTTGCCAATGTCGCTAATGAACGCTAGAAGTCAATAGGCACCCAAATCTTTTTTAATGCGTCTCTCCTAATAGTCTCCTAGCCTGCTCAAATCTCATCCACTTCATCACTGATGTGGTACAGACTTGTCAGTGTGGTTTGAGACCGAGCTTCAACACTGGAGAAGCAAAATTTTAAACATGTCTTGGTTGATCAAGTACGTCTGGGGCAAGGCTGTCACAATTTGTCTACTGTATATGACTGACTCTGGTATTAAAATTATCTATTAAAACTTACATTCTCAATAAGAACAATAAGTGATTACTTGGGTCCATGGGTCACGATAAAATCATAAAGCCGTATCTGAAGTCTTAACCTTCTCCTCAAATGGGAGCTATTAGTATTCAAATTTCTTTCGCAAACAACTGAAACGCTGATGTTGGATGTTGGATATTAATTTAGTTCCAAATTAGATGTGACATTTGCTTTAATAAACTGTGTATGATTATCTGACTGTCAAAATAACCACAGAATACTCCACTGCTAATACAATTCAAAACTTGGACAAAAATTACTACATTGGAGTTTAACTGCAATCCACCTGTAATAAAAATCATAAAAATATGGAAATGTAAGTAATTAAACAAACCTTAACTGGTCAAAAGGCCACATTTATTTATCTTTTCCAATAATACATATTGGGGCACACATTAAATAACAAGTCGACTAGTCAGCATATGCAAAAAATAGGTCATACTAAAGTTAAACAAAGGCCTAACATAAGGCATACATAAAAATCAGGTAGAAAGAGCAATAGACACAGATTTAATTCCCCTGAGACACATGGGAATAAATACAGCTGATTTCAGCTTATGGCTTCTTCTCTAAAAGGACACAGACATGTATATTGCACAGTTTGGGAAATCTACTGGGAATATATAAACGTCAATGCAAAAGATAAGGCCTGTACAGTGGCATATTGGCTTTATTAGACAGCAAACTTTGACACTGATTTTTTGGCACAACTTCACCGTACCCTACTGTCTGCTGCTGAAACATAAGGGTGTCTAGAGGTCTATACTGAGCGGCCGACTTTAAAAGCCCAACATTGTTTTAGGCGTGGAAAATCTCGGAAAATAATATATAGAAAGAGTCGAAACAGCATCTAGCATGTCTACAGTTTGGCCTAGGGCTCGGTGATGCATTTTTTTTCTTCAAGTACAAGAGCTTGGCAACAGCACAGGAGCCACACGTGCGCAGGGCCTACAGGAGCGACGCTAGCAGCTACAGTCGGACTGCCGAGGAGGCGCCAGGTTGTCGGTCAGTTTAGTCGTGGGTGTTCCCGTAGTTACAGCAGGGTCGGTCTCAAGGCTGTCCGCCATTTTATCGCCAATAAGGTTCACCAAACATTCAAAGGTCTGCTTGACATTGATGTTGTCCTTGGCACTCGT
>JBBJLR010000018.1:13337755-13349356 GCA_037577145.1 Brachypetersius gabonensis
ATTATATATCAAACTTAAGAACTTCATATACATCCTTTTTGGACAGGATACGTTTTCTGGACATCTGTTCAGTTGGTGGGCAGAGAACATCTGCGCAATTTGTGCACTGTCACTCGGGGTGAGTGATAGGGTATTTTGCAAGGTTTTAGATTTTTTCAGTTGGATGGTTTAATACGTTGGAAAATGAGCCATCATCTCCAATTTTTTTGCCCCTCAACCGATGATTCTTTATGAAACTATTCTTATAAATGGGATAAGTGGATGAGAAGAACCTTTTAGAACTTCCGCATAATGCAAAGGTTCTAGGTAAAACCCTTAAAGTGTCTGCACCACACCAAATCTGGTGTACATGTGCTTTCTTTTAAGGCAGTTTCTCTGGGTTCTTAATTTGAAGGATGTCCAACATAAGCTTGGAAAAGCACATTGTGGTGGATTGTGATGAACTTTATTACAATGCGATAAAATATTGTCACTAGCCACCACAGTTGTTACCATGGTAAAGTTCTCTGCCCACCCCCAGCTGTCAGTTAATGACTACCACTGCTCATGAGCAGAGAACATCTATTAACATTCAGTTTCTCTTTTCCAAACCACGTACTTAGCTAACTGTCTGTAGAGCAGAGTGTCAACAGCATTATCCTCATTAGTTTGTGAGGGGACTGTTATATATGCCATATAAAATACACCAGAGTGGAGGCATTTTTGTGTCTTTCTGACAAGCTTGATACACACGAGCTAAAACTGTTCCTCTCTCTCACACACACACTCACACACACACACCGCTTCTCTCACCCAGTTGCTCCGCCAGCAGTCTTCCACTGTTCACAGAGACGATCCTCTCCTCCTCCATGTCACATTTGTTTCCAACCAGGATCACCTGGGCATTGTCCCAAGAGTAGGTCTTAATCTGAGTTGACCTGAGACGACATACAGATTGCATTCAGAACCCAGTTAGCACAGACTAAACAGATTAGTCTCTTATCCACATAGACCTGTGGAGGTTTATGTATTTCATAAACAGACTTTACTTATAAGCAAAAAATAACATCAAAATATAAACACTGTTCTGCTGCACACAGTCAACCCTTTAAACTGCAGGGGACAGTGTGTGCAGCCAAGATCACTTGCTCACATTGTATAACACAGAAAAATGCAGAATAGTTACTGAATAACATTGAACCAGACATGCTGCCACACAGCCTTTCAGACTTCCTTATATACATTTACAACAAAAATGACGACATTTTGCAGAATAATTCTACAAATATATATAAATATATAAAGCTTGATTTCTACATCTCCCTGAGTTTAGGCTTTTTTTCAGGTGAGTGGGTGCTGACAAAGCTACACCACCTCTACTGTTAGTCTGTCATCACAATAAAGAGTTTCATAAAGAGCTGCTTTTTCAGAAAAATTCATAAACACACTTTTCAGACCTTGAGTAGTTGACGTTTCTGAGTATTAAAATACTCATTCTGTTATGTATGTGTGTGTATATGTCTGTGTGTGAGAGGGAGTGAAAGAGAGAGAGAAAGACAGTTTCTGCTTGAGAGTATGCAGGGCTTGAGCCGGTGAATGAGAGTGTACAGACTGAACATCATGACGTTGTGGTGATTCTTACAAGATGCTTTCCTTTGTCTATGAAACAGCTTTTGTTATGACGCAGCGCCTTTTGAAACGAAAAAAAGAAAAACATCCCATGTGACTGTTCCCCCTTAAAGATAAACCTGAAAAACAAGCCTTCAGTTAAAGTTAAACCTTGCTGTAAACCGACAAAAGCTTTATTCTTGTGTAGTGTGAGTATGGAAAATGTTCTTTCTCTCTGGCTGACCTCCTAATCCCCACTCTTTCTCTCTATTCCGTGTGCTCCTCTGCCATGGGGAGATAAGAACACAGCTCAGTGTAAACACAGAACAGTGTGAAATAGGTGTGTCTCCTTCAGCTACGAGAATGCCTCGCAATTTTCAGCTCGACCAAGAAGCAGCTTTCACCCGACTCCACACTAGAAGCTGAAAAATAAGGCCCCTCCTTGGCCAACTTCCGAGATACTGAACACATACATAACACATACTTTGCATTTGCAGTTCGTTTTTAACTGTGTGAATACTTTAATTATACAGTATAAGCCCTATGTAACACTGTTGCTAGTATCGCAAGTTAACTACAAAAACCTAGTTGTTGGTTAATAGGGGTCAGTGATTTCTCCAGTATTTCTCTAGTTAAATCACATTCATGACGTTGTTGCTGTGACCTTCGGGATTAATGAAGTCAACATGACAGATTGTTCTGGCCATGTCCCACAGTGCAAATGTTCCCTTTTCATCCCCTTCAACTCACCAGTCCTGTACAGCAGCGAATGACTCCTCGTTGGTGATGTCATACATGAGGATGAAGCCCATAGCTCCTCTGTAGTAGGCTGTAGTGATGGTCCTGTATCTCTCCTGACCTGCTGTGTCCTACACAAGACATAGCAAAACTAACATTAGTTGCATCCATCTGAAGTGGTTCATCATGGTCAGCCAAGCGGTTCTAAGTTTCCATAAGTATAATGCAGTATAATCAGATAAATATATCAGCATATAAACATTTTGATGTCATTTAAGAAATTATAAAAGAACGGCAGAAGACAAAATGCTAACTTAGCAATGACCCATCATTAAGATTAAAAAAGTGGTGGCGGACTAAAGATCACAGGAACCACCCTGTCCATTAGGGGAGTGGATGTGGAGACTGTTTAATGTAATAAAGACCTTATGCGTTTGGACAATAAAGTTGCTTTTGCATAGATGTACAGGAATCATGCTGTAATTAAACTGAACTGCAATGGCATGGGAGATGTAGCACAGTTTGATTTTTCATTGTATCTCAGCCCAGTAATGGTGTTTCTAACGCATTACCAGCACAGTTCTCCAGTTCATGACCAGTCGTTGTCCTAAAACCGCATCCATGAAGTCGTGGCCTTTTATTATTTATAGTCTTGTTTGAATTTTTTTCTCAGCATTCTTTGGCCGTGCAATGAGTACCTAACCCAGCTAACATGTTGGCAATTGCCTGTTACTCCTTCGCATCCCTCACAGCATTAAAAATAAATTAGTTTGTGTCATAGAAAACTCGCACTGAAATTCATCTTCAGCCAAAACAGACAGTAGTGCTTGTACTTTGTCAACTTCCCAGATGTTAGTTTGTATCTCCATTGTTGTTTACATGAAAAGGGGCCAGTGTTTTTTTTTTTTAATTAGTGATAACATTTCAACCAATCAAAAAGCAGTGAAGCCAGCCTGGCTCCAAAACCAGACAGCATGGGTACAGGGCACTTTATTTATAACAGAAAAACATTTGTTTGTGGAATGGCACGGTTCCTGGTAACAGTGGAAAAGCACAATAAACTGTACTGGTCATAGAATTCACCTATGAGAGGGGCTGAGATAGGCTATACTCCCTACTGTATGTTTTTTTGTAGATGTTCTATGAGTTACATTCTACGGTCGCCAAGAGACTTAAACTGGTCAAGAATGATTGATCTGTTGTAGGAGAAGAACTTGGAAACCGAGAATGCTGTCAAATCGTCAGGGTACTGCTGACCATTTTAATCATTCATTTCTCTGTGTTGTGTCTGAACAAAGACGCACTTTGAGACGTACACTAATTGGCGTAAAGTGATCAAATTAATGCCATAAAAAATTCTCCTCACTGCCATCTATAACTGCCGGCTGACTAGAACTGTTACCTTCCTGATTCTGTAACATCTAGAACTATAAAAGCTATAGCATCTACTACTGAATGACTCTATAACTCCTCTCACTGTCACTTACCCACACAATAATCTGTTCTTTCTGTTCCTTACTATGTTTTTCGTTATGACTACACATTTGTGCAATAGCTGTTTTCCTATGTGTACGATTATTATGTGCAGCTC
Organism: Brachypetersius gabonensis; assembly: GCA_037577145.1. Lineage (NCBI taxonomy): Eukaryota > Metazoa > Chordata > Actinopteri > Characiformes > Alestidae > Brachypetersius > Brachypetersius gabonensis. Next base: position 13,341,672 of record JBBJLR010000018.1, read on the forward strand.
TTCTGGCTCAGCGAGCCATGCACAACCAGCTGGTGGCCTAGCTCTTAGGGAGTCTGTGATCAGGAGGACTGCTAGTAGTACCACTGAGGTACCCTCGAGCAAGGCACCATCCCCACACAGCTCCCCGGGCTCCTCTGCTTCATCTGGTGAATGAGTTAAATGCAGAGAAAGAATTTCACATTGTTCACACTGCATGCTGTGCTGTGATGTTTATAAATAAAACTGGACCTTATTTATTTGTATTTAAATGTACTCTACTTACCTAACACAGCATATTGCTAAAATAGTACAGAGGAGCATATTTCCTAACAAGAGCATATATGTATATGTTTCTTATCTATTTGTGCCTCTGTCTATCTGTGCAGTTGTAACTAAATCAAGTTTTCTGAATCTGTGCCATTTTTGGGCCATTTCTATGAGTTTGTTCACCATGAAATGTTCACACAATGTAAAACACAGTTGGCATTTTCAGATGCATAAAAACTAAATAACAATTTTTATATATGAACATAAAAATGGGATACTGAGGTTTCCTAGTGAATATAATCTGTACTTTACTATACACTATACTTTACCTTAAATAAGGAACGAATACTTTAATCTCTGCATTACCAGTGTCATATAGCTGCAGGTATTGTGGAAGAGAGGCATGTGCAGTGTTTATTTTGCCATGTCTTTCACTGAAACACAGGAAATTGACCTGGGTCAGGAAATTTGAGGAGGAGGTATTTCCAGATGAACCTTTGTCTCATGCTAAAAAGGATATTCAGAGGACAATCACCAGTGAATACTTGCTTTAAAGCATGTCTCAAAACCAATGCGAAAATAAAATAGCATCATGATTTACTAGGACAAAAAAAAATCATAAAAAGGCCAGAAGGATGCCTTGATAATCATCAAGAGACTGAATGTAGGCCACCCATTAAAGACGAAAGACGCACTTGTCTGGCTTTAGCAGCGAAAAAAAACCTAAGATACCAGATTGCTGTCTCTACCACACACAGCAGTTGCGGATGCTGTTCGGCCTGGAAATGGCCATCTGTGTATTATTATCTCTCTTTCAACAAATCCAGTGTTCACCATTCTACCTGGTGTTTCTACAGCCCCTGTGGACTCACTGGATACAATTAGTTTAGTTTTACTTCAGAATTTTTTTAATGCCTTTACTTTCTTGTCTTGTTTTGGATTAATTTATATTCTGGTGTTCTTAAAAGATAAGGAATAATTATTGTGATGGATGATCCATAGCAGGATGCATTGACGGTCTGATGGACAATCCCTGGCAGAATGTATAGGTGGATGTATATAGAGATGGAAGGGTAGTCGTATGGAAAGATGGTTGCATGCATGGGCGGGTAGATTGTTAAAAGGATAGATGAAGGACAGAAACACAGACTGATGTGTGGTAGGATGGACAAATGAGTGCATGGATGGATGAATGGATGGATGGGTGGATAGGAGGATTGAAAGATGGACGGGTACCAGGATAAAAGATGGTTGCCTGCATGGATTGGACAGATAGATGAATGGATGAATATAGGACAGAAATATAGACAGATGTGTTTAGAGATGGAAAGATGGTCGCATGAATGGATGGATGGACGGATGAAGAATGAAAATATAGATTAACTGGGGGGGATATGGATGGATGAATGGATGGATCAATAGACGGATGGATGGATAGTGAAATAGAAAGATGGATGGGCAGTGCTGGCATTAAGGGAGGGCATTCGAAAGGCATTGCCCCCCTAGCGAGGCGCCTGGTGCCCCTCCTGCACCAGGACCCATATGAATATAGTTCACGATCAATGGTGCCCCACCCATAGTCAGTTAGACACCAGCCCGGTAGATCCGCTCTGACGCCAGCCCTGTGGACAGGTAGCAGGATGGTAGGATGATTGCATGGATGAAAGTGTGGATTGGTAGACAGACGGATGAAGGCAAGAACAGACTGATGGGTGGTAAGATGTAAAGATAGATTCAGATGATTGACTGAATGAATGGATGGATGGATGGATGGATGATAGATGGGTGGATGAATGGACAGATGGAAGGATTGATGAATGGATGAATGAACAGAAGATTAAATTGTTGGTGCTATATTGGAAAAATTTTACCACCGTGTGTTTAATTAAGAGGCACCAAGAGAAGAGCTGCTCACCCAGATCTGCAGTTTGATCCTCTTGTCGTTCTTGTAAACGGTTTTGACTTTAAAGTCGATGCCCACCGTGCTAACAAAGGCCGAGGTGAAGGCGTCGTCCGCGTAACGGAACAGCAGAGACGTTTTTCCCACACTGCTGTTCCCAATGATCAACAGCTTGAACATGTAGTCGAAGTTCTGCTCCGAGTTCTCCTTCTGTTTACCATCTTGAGCGGCAGACATCTGCGGGGAGAGAGAGAGAGAGAGAGAGAGAGAGAGAGAGAGAGAGAGAGAGAGAGAGAGAGAGACCAGCAGTCTGAAAGTGATGCTCTACTTTAAATAAGCAGGATTCTGACTAATATGATACAAGTAACTAAGTTCCCATTTAAAAGGAGACGTATTCCCACGATATAATAATACTGTAAATAAAATAGCCTAGTTATGTTTCACCAAGAACATCCATTAGCATTTGCTCAGCTCTGGTCCTTACACAATTTTTATTCAGTCATACTCTACCAGTGACTGATGGTTAGTAAGAGCTTACCTGCTCAACTGCTGCTACATTTTTTCCGCCTTTTACCGTGCTCTCTTACTACATACCTCGGTTTTAACTGTCTTACCTTTCCATATAAGTCCATCTGAAGAGTCCGTAGATAAAAACGTAGACCTCGTTTTACAGCAGCTCTGTTTGGACGACCTGGTCGAGGCGCTATAATAAAACGACGCTGCTGATGCTGCGGACGTCACTGCCTCTCTCTCTCTCTCACTCTCTCTCTCTCTCTCTCTCTCTCTCTCTCTCTCTCTCTCTCTCTCTCTCTCTTATTTCCATTCATCCTCTCGGATCCTGCTGGTGAGGATGAGTGTCGTTTGTCCAGGAGGGGGCAGAACCGAGCCAAGAGTCCAGTCTGACTGAGGTGGGTCTGGATTTATGGAAAGCCGTCTTCGCTTTTGATTGATAATTTCTTGATATCAGAAAAATGCTGTATATACATAAAAACAAGCATGTGTAACAAAACTATTATTGTTTTTGTTTTGTTGCTGTTGTTACTAGGTTACTACTACTACTACTTCTAATAATAATTATTATTATTATTATTATTGTTTTTATTTCAGGAAGATGTCACAATTCGTTGTTGATGAACTGAGCAAAACTGAGATCAATGTGTGAAGATATATTAAACTGAAAACTTGTAAGAATTCATAGACTCCAATTTACTTTTCACTAGTATGTATTCAATTCAATCCTTACAAATAAAATTAAACTTGTATGAATTAAAAGAATATATGCCGAATTAATCTTTACATGTAAAAATTAAATCTTTGATATACTATCATGTTATAAATGAGAATATTTCCAGAACCTTAAATGACTTTGATGTGTTGATGTTTATATTGTGGTTATCATCTTGTATAAACCTGAACTACAATAGGGAAGTGTGGACTACAAATCCCAGCTGCTTGATTTTGATTGGTGAGTCCCAGCCCAGCCCACTGACCATGACGTTCATGGCAAACTGTTGTTTTCAGGTAGGTCACGTAGGCTGCTGCGTTTGTACAGCAATTTTTGCATTTTTTTTTATTTTTGTACCACCTTTTGCACATTTCGTCTGCACTAAAGTTGCATTTGTTTTACCCAGGAGCAAGAATGTGTGTGATTTGTTATAAACCAGTGTTTTAGGTTTTGTAGCTGTGGGCGTGTTGTATCTTTCATGCACATTCATGTGAACTAATGTCCACATAATGTATACAGTCTTCGTCGTGTCTGGTCCAGTGCTGCAGTGATTTAAAATGTTCACGTTGTGTTGAAAATTCTAAAGTACGTTTGGCTGTCAGACGTGAAGTCTTGGCTCCCCCTCCTGGATGTAAAAAAATACACCATCACTATTACTATCATAACTAAATGTTCCGTCTTATTAAATAGCCAGCCTCAACCTGCTTTACCCTTTCAGTCCACCATGTCCCTGTTAACCCTGTCTAGCAATCAACGTTTCACTGAAGAAAAAAAGTGTTTGAATATTGTACTGTTTTTGACCCTTTTTCAATAAATCTAAACGTGTTTAAGTTTTGCAGCATCTTTGAATAAAACCATTAAAAAATGTAATTTACAAGGTTTTCTTGGGACAGTACCAACCAGAATCAAACTGGGCTGTATGGCTGCCTGGGTGGGTACCTGAGGCCTTGCCTTGCTTTCCGTTGTGGGTTGGTTTAAGGTCAACTGTTGTGGCGACTGAAGTGAAGCATTGTGTGCTGTGAATGTGAAAATCTGTTGTTGCATTACTGCTTGTCCCAGCTGAGCATTTTCTGCATTAGACTTGGATTCTAGGGTTTGGCCATGGAGGACTCTGTCGAAGTCATCCTTCAGGATAAAAGGTTCTCTCGTGACACTCCTGAAAAGCCGGTCATCACAGCTGCCTTAGGAGCTTCTCTTATGGGCTTTTATGGACTTTGGAGTATTTTTGCACTCCCTGGTTTTCGGAAAGTGCCAATAAATCTGAAGGTATGTAGGAATCAAACTGGTTCACTGCATAGACTAAATCATAATCACATCAATGTGGGGAAAAAAATAGCAGTGGTCACTAACCTGGAGATGAACCTTCCTGAGAAGTCTAGATTGAGCCACAATCTGCAACACTTGCTCTGAAAAACGAACTTCAGAAGTCCCTGATTGGCTGGAATGTTAAGAAAGGGAGAGGGGGCAGCATTTCAAATGCAGGTTGATGCTAAAATACTGCAGAAAAGTGGATCTCAAAAAGGATTGATGACCATAGGCCTACAGTGTTTAGCTGTATTTAAAACTTTGAAAGACATTTTTGAAATCAACTGCTGGAGTCTGATTCAAGGAAACTGAACTCTGGCCACAATCACTCTTTCAATAAAAGAACACATTGCCAGCTGTTAAATGTGTTAAACTATTATACTGTGGGGTTGTGTGGCAACCAGGAAATATTGAAGGGATAGAGGGAAAAACAAGACTCATCATTTTCTTCAGGAAATGAGAGATGGTTTAAATTATTCAAAAATAAGTAATAATTGTGCCTTAAAATGCGTGATGTAAAAGTTGGTTCCGTGCAGAAGTGTTGATTGCCTTTTTTCTTGTACAACATTTAACTAGGGGTGCTCAAACGTTCACTAACAGCTGCACCTTGATTGGTAGAATGTAAATGAGGCTTTAAAAAAACACGACGGAAGACTTTCTGTGTTGCCGTTTAACTGTTTTTGCTGTGCTGTGGTTTGATGGGGTAAATTGCAAGGTTTGCTGATTTGCATGATGATATCATCAAATGTTAATAAAATACATTAACACGATAATAATGATAATAAAATACTAAATGATAATAAAATACAGATGAATGAAATAAGCAAAATGTCCTGGGATATGACGATGAAACTGGTGGGGCTCTACTATACTAAATGGAAAATACTAAATATGCTGGGCAGGCACCAGGGCTGTGAATCACTGGCATAAACAGTACCTGCTAGACTGTTACCCACCATGTCCAGAATGTGTCTTCATGGATTTCTGTCATGCAGTCTCAGTTGTGGTGTCAGAGGTTACAGGCATAAATGTTGTCCGTACCGTGCAGGTGCCATATTTGCCCTCGAGTGGCGTGCAGACCCAGAATGTTCTGCGGCTCCTGCAGGGCAGAGCGGGGTGTCTGGCTGATCTGGGCTCTGGAGACGGAAGACTGGTCAGTGCTGAAGGCAGAGGAAAGCTGGAGCTTATCCTGGTCAAAGCATGTAACATTTTTACATGTTCCATTTCAGCAGCATGACCTGTTCATTCTGCTTTAATAACAAGGCTCTGTTATGTTTTTGGCAAAAGCAGTCTTTAATCCCGGGCGTCAGTTATCTCAAATCTCAGCTTATTAACTTCTTTCACAGTCCTGTTAGACTTTCGGTTCAGACTTTCTTTTCTTACTACTATAACTTAACTGTATCAATTATTTTGCACTTTTTTGTATGTAGTTATTGATTAGTAGACCTTAATAGGGTCCACATCCTACATTTTTTTATTCTTGTTTTATATAGCTGGATTTGTTTCATAGTGTTCTATTAATGCCAGTTGTGTGGCTTTATGAACCAGAAATAATTCATCCTTACTTTGCCACTTTCCAACCCCTATTCATCCCTTAGAACAGGTAGTTTTTGTTACAGTGCCATTAATACTATCATATGTAAATGACCTCTGCTCTTATTGGCAGCCCTGTAAGTGTATTGTTTTAGGCTGTAAAATATGTTACAGAAATATGACATCACAAAAGTCATTGGCAGGTGCAGTAGGTTTTGAAAAAATGTACCACAGTATTGTCTTAAATTAGAGAACAGTTAAACCATATGATTTTCTATATACACTTGTTCCAGTACATAGAAAACAAGCATAGCCTGGGGTTGGGAATCACTAGTATTCTGACATGTAATATGTCATATTCTGATATGTAAAATACTTATTTTCTACCAGTTTACCATCACAATAAAACTCTTAAAGTACTTTGAAGACTTTCTAGATGATATTCCAGCGCAACACACAGCTGATAAGTGTACCAGATAGTGTACAGGGACTAAACTGAACGGCTTCCTCATATTTCTCATGTCACCTTCCTTCAACAGATTGTTTGACCTCTAGGTCAGTGTTTGTTAATCCTGCGCCTGGGAGGATGTATATTACCTCTGCTGTCTTGTAATACACACAGCTTGAAAGCTCTGAAGTCCTGCACTACTGGTCTTTAAAAAATGTCCATTTGTTCCAAACAGCAGAAGTACTGGTCTGGTCTCCCAGGGGTCAGTACAGTAAGAGAAGAGTGTGTGGGAAAATGTTTGAGCTAAAGATGTAAGAATGGAGAAGGCCTACTGAATTCTATGAATACAGATTTTACTGTAGTGAAGCTCTGAGTGGGCGACTGTTGGAACCGTAAGAGTGAAAGCAAGTTTGGAACATTTGAACTTTTTCTCACAATAAAAGTCATCCTGTAGTGATTAGTATCATCTTGGGCCTTGCCTGACCACGTTATGGCTAATACCTCCGTAGAAGTACTAAAGAATTTAAGTATAAATCTGATGAGACTGTTCTTTGTCTCCACTGAGTGTGTCTGTACAGGTGTTTGCTGCTGCCTCTATGGGTGTCCAATGCACAGGGTTTGAAATAAACTCCATTCTGACCGGCTATGCCAGAGTCAAAGCACGATGGCTGGGAATTCCAACCACTACGGCAAGATTTGTGACCGAGGACTTCTGGAAGGTATCTCTTTGTACACTTTCCATGCAATGTACATGCAGACGCCTGCATATTTAATCTGAAAAATCTGTACCTTGTCTATACAGTTAATTGTTTCCAATCCTGAGTGCTGGGGTACAGAACTGAAGCAACTGAAAAACGCCACTGTCCACTATCGTGAAGATTTTGTTTTACATGTAATTTTCTTTTCATTTCACAATCTATAGACTAATCTATCTGGATATAAGAATGTGACAGCTTTCTTGGCACCAGGAGTGGTACGTGAAATCCATATGGCAATGATTTATGTGTGTGTGTGTGTGTATATATATA
>JBBJLR010000018.1:13349652-13359882 GCA_037577145.1 Brachypetersius gabonensis
AAAATCATAATAATATCACATATACAGTAATTAAGTTTTGTCCTATTCATTTAGAAAGTCTTTAGGTATGGCATTTGGCTGGTTGGTTATAGGTGACAGCACATGTGTGTGTTTGTGTTTTGTAATTTTATGGGGTTCTCCCCAGATGGAGGTGTTGGGCAGGAAGCTGCAGGAGGAGTTGGCAGATGATGCCCGTGTGATTGCTTGCCGTTTCCCATTCCCCGACTGGCCTGCCACAGTGTCAGAAGGACAGGGACTGGACCAGGCCTGGGCCTACGACATGGCCAGAGTCCGGAAGCCCCCAACACGAGCAACTACGCAACTCCAAATCACTGCTTAAGTTTGTCTTTAAGTATTTTCTCACTGCTATATTTATAATTGCAAACTCAAAGGGCTAAATTGCATCAGGCTAATAGTAAAATCCCATTTTTGTAATGAGCATGACTTCAAAATGCTCATTACCACATCATGAAACTCATCCCTTTCCTATTACAAAAAAATTGCACTTACATCCATCTATTATTTGAGCCATTTATACTTAACTAGGGTCATGGAGGGCGCTGGAGCCTGTTCCCTGCGCAGGTTGCCAGTCCATCACAGGGCATAAATCACTGACATGATTTATTATTTAATAAGTAAAATGATGACTCATACAAGTAATGGATGGACCGATCACAGTATAGAGTGAGACTCAAGGCCTAACTGTGAATTTTACAGCCAAAATATGTAAAACAAAAACACTTATATTTTATGTGCAATGTGTCAGAGACTGCATGTGCTCACTCAGTATTCTAATAATACTATTACATCAATATATTTTTGTAATTCATGTTCTCTCAAATGTGCCATGAAAATCAGTCCTCATTTGCATATCTTACACCATGTTAAAAGGGCTATAATAACAACATGGTATGATATACAGTAGTATCCGTAATGTTGAGCCATAAAGCACATACAGTGACGCTTTACAGTTACATTGCAGCTGCATTACATTCAAATTTGACAACCAGCTTTTCTGAGCATACTGCGGAGATGGTCAATGCTTAGAGAACACTGAACAGTGCAGGATCAGTATTGCTTAATTCAATCTAGTGGGTATGAAAAGTTTAATTTGTACTTGTTTTTTAATAGTATTGTATTTTTGTCTGCTCCAAATGATCAGATGTCAGAGACAATAAATACTGTGACATATTGTGGATCATAAAAATTCTTTTATATTCTATTAAAAAGTTAAATCAATTCAATGTCTACTCTCATATATTCTTTGACATCTCAGCATTCTGTTCTAAACTACAAAAGAATGCACATTTAGCCTCTGACACCTTTGAGAATCAGGGTCGACTCTTGTCCAAAGATTCTGAAGCCCAGTCCCAAACGGCACAGTGATGGTCCAGTAGTCCACAGCTGTGCATGCATGTGAGGACCACGGGACCATAGGGTGTTCAGGTTCTAATTTTGGTGTTCAGAGTTGCTCACGAGTGTCCACTACGTGCCCTTACTGTCTTCAGGGGGACTTCAGTCACATGGACTAAACAGCAGCCTTCCATTCTAAAGTAGGTAAAGGCCAATCAAAGTGGATGTTTTTTGTTTACAGCTGGTCAACATAAGAAAGATGTTCAAATTGGAGTAAAATACGTTTGTTCATGAATGTAACTTGCAATTAAGCTGCATGAGGATTGTTTTTAGAATTGAGAATTGAGCTGCTGTAAATAACCTGCTCATAAAAAAAGAAAAACTAAATACATTTAGAATGTTGACATTAGATTATAAATGTATTCCTTTTTTTGTATAAATGGCACATTCTGAACATTCAGAATTTCTCTTCTAAACTGAAACATGAAAAAAACATTTCCAGTTCGTCATACTGGAAATTTTCCAACAAAAGTGGAGAGAGCAGTCCTCTGCTGTTCGATGAAGAGTGTAACACCCAGCTCGTCAGCAAAGATTTATGTTTTTGGGTTTTTTTTTGTGTTTTCCTACTTGCACGCAATTTAATTCAGTGATTTTACATCTAGAGGATGATCTCATTATGTAGCTTCTATCATTCCTTAATGAACCCACACCTAAATGTTCTACCTGACGGAGACTCTTCGGCCTGCTAAACATGAATAAGTCAGACCCATAAGTTTCTTCTCATCCAGAAAAAGAACATGATTTGTCGTATTTGTAAAAGGCTGTAGGCACCATCTATGAAATCTTCAGGTGGCCTTTGGTGAGGACCCCATTGATGCAGCTCTGAAGCAGCCTTTTCCACAAAAATGTATTGAGAGACAGGCATGCTTTCAAAATTAGCACCTCGGAGGTCTCTTACCCAGTCAAAGTATGGACTTGTGTGTGTGAGCACAAGACTTAGAGTGCCTTTGGAACAGGCCCACTTATGTGTCATTAATGTAGAGCACCACTATTATTGAGCACTAAACATTACTTGAGTGCATTGCAGTGAATCTTCAGCCTACTAAAGCTGAGTTAATATACAAGTGAGTTGATTATGAGCCAGAAACATGAGTTGCTTTGCATAAAAAGAAACAATCCACAAAACAAATCAAGATGCTGCCTCGAGACATTTCAATTAAACTGCAAAAATTTAAATGTGTAAGACCTTCTGGGTTTGTATTTTAATCATTTTAATAGAGTGTAAGGACTTTAACTCTGAATTTGCGCTTTTTAAAGAACAGCAGATAGGCGGTAGTGGGGGGGAGTCATGGTGTGAGATCATCATCTCACCCACGAGAAATGCAGAAATCTCCTGACCTCAGGCACATTTCTCTCTGTATATGGGAGCGAGCGGCCCGTCCACGTGCAGGACAGACAGCCCAGCAGGAGTCAGAGACGTGTCTGCTGTAACTGTGGGAGACAGGACAGCTCAGCATGGTACCATCCCCTCTCAGTGGGCCATATGTGGGTCCCCTCACATGTCGCTGACCCCTCATATGGACTGATTCGGGATCAGCTTACCCTTATGAAGATCAGGAAGTGAAAATCACAAACTAATTCTACATCACCACTACTGTTTCATCCACTTTTACTTTTAGTCTTATTTTAATCTTATCTCACCATATGTCTGAATACCATGAGTGAAATAAAAAAATACAGTAACTATTAATTATAGTTCATTCCAGACTCAGCATTCTGCAACATGTTTATTCAAACTCAGGAGGTTGAAAAATGTAGACATGCTATATAAGAATATGAGAAAATATGAGACCCTTTTAAAACTGCCTTCTCCCCTGCAGTCTCCTGTTTTGGATTATTTGTTATGGACGGTGATGTATATAACCTATAAGTTGTATATATATACATCAGCTCTCAAAACGTGTTTAGCCCATGTAATATCAATCAAAACACTTAATGAACAGAAAAATGTTATCGAATCCGTAAATGTAGTGTAGACTTCAGTTCCAGGTGAGCCAACATTAATGGCTCAACATTATTTTAACCACAAGAGGATGCTCTACCACTTAAATTCACTATCCATTTTGAAAAATCTGTCAAACATTTGCAGCAATATCATACAAATGTATAGACTAACCGAGATTTTTTATTAAATATATAACTAATATAAAATATATAATAAAATATATAAGGAACCTTATTCATCATCGTCATTATCGTCATGATTATCATAACAACACCAACAAAACAACAACAACAACAATAATAATAATGGAGATGATTATGATAAAAGTGATAACAATGTTCCTACTTGGTGTAATCTAATCCGTTTTGTTCACGGTGATTGCTTTCTTGGATTTTGTAAACATAGGATTTGCTCCTCCAGTCTTGTAGTTTTTGCCTTTAAAACCTTCTTATTGGAGACGCAGCTGTGTAAAATATAAACACGGCACTGCGTGCTGAAGTGCTCTGAAAGTGTCTGCGGTCTTCCCCTCGTCGTGACGTCGAGTCGGGCGGCGCGCGCGCACGTCGGTATAAGAGCGCGCGGCTCAGCAGATCGGCCAGGAGTTGTAAGACGGCTGAGAGGAGTCATGGAAACGACGAGGAGCGTCTCGCGCCAGCCGGCGACCAGCAGCGACGCCACGAGCGAACAGTGCAAAGCGAGCGAGCAGAAGAACAGGAGAGAGGAACCGAGCCCGAACCGCTCCGAGCTCTCCAGAATCATCACCGACCCAGCCACGGGAAAGTGCTACTGCCGCGGGAAGGTCCTGGGAAAGGTGCGGAGCTGTGTGGACCCGGCGGAGTCTGTTCGGGTGTCTGTGTGTGTTTAATTTGAGAGTGGGGTCTGCCTCTGCTGTGTAGCTATCTGTCAATCTGTCTGTCTAGACGGATAGATAGATAGATAGATAGATAGATAGATAGATAGATAGATAGATAAATAGCGAAATAGATATATAGATAGATAAACTGATTGTCTATGTATTTAAATGGTGCGGGGTCTGTGTGTTCATTAGGTCCGTATTTATAATATCAATTTGTGTGGGCACCTGAATTAATATTAATCGATTCCGTTTTTTATGTGAGCACCTGAATATCAGTCTATTTCGTTTTTTATGTCAGTATCTGAATCTGTTTGTCTATGAGACTGATACTGAACTCTAAAGTCTTCAGTGGAACAGTTAAAAAAAAATCTTCAGTAACTTTAACTTTAACTTAATTGCGTGTCACTTGACTTCAGAAGTCACTTGTTGCCTCGTTGGACTTTCCAGAGATAAGCATAACTGCAGTTGCAATGAAAAGCAGGAAGGGCTTTGTGTGCCTGAACACGTTCATGGTAGAGAGATTTGTTTCTAACTAGTCTATCCAGACGTAAAACAAGAAATTTCTCCAGCAGTATTCTTCATTTTGGTTGGTTTGTTAAACTTGATTTTACCCAGTAGTGCCAACTGTCGACTCAGTTAAAAAAACAAGCTTTTATCAAATCCAATAGATAATCTAAGTTAAGACAAGATGGAAAGAACATTAGTATTACACAGTGTAACACTGACATAAAATATGCTGTATATGTAACTGTAGACAATCAAGCCAAGTACTGTGGCATTTGTCAGGCTTGAATGGGTGAAAAAGTAATAAAAATGTCAGTTTTGTTGTATGTTTGTTATGCTGTTGTGTGTCATATTGTGTCACGTGGTAAAGGTTCTGCCAGTATTTAGTCTCAATGCTATTATGTTTTTGTTTTGCAGGGAGGTTTCGCTAAATGCTATGAGCTGACTGACCTGTCTGCTGGCAAAGTTTTTGCTGCCAAAATAATCCCTCACACACGTGTGTCAAAGCCTCATCAACGCGAGAAGGTGAGCGGCAAGCTAAATTCACACACTCTCCACTAACACGTGCCGATGTCACCCTCCTCTGACCTTGCATTCCTATGCTGTTTTACAGATAAACCGAGAGATTGAGCTGCACAGAGCACTCAGCCACAAACACATCGTCCATTTCTACCACCATTTTGAGGACAGAGATAACATATACATCCTCCTGGAATACTGCAGTAGAAGAGTGAGTCATAGCCTTCAGTATTAGTTCTTAGGACTTCTGTTCCTTTTTCATGTGTGGAGGGAACCGGCAGTGGAGAAGGAAAAAAACATTGCAAACCTGTCTTTGAATAAACTGTAAATTGTTAATGAGGGGAGCATTTTTCCAGCAGATGGTGATTGTGTTAGTCTGATGCATCACTTTCTTTTTTTCAGTCTCTGGCCCACATTCTGAAGGCACGCAAAGTGTTGACAGAGCCAGAGGTGCGGTATTACCTCAAACAGACAGTATCTGCTCTCAAATACCTCCATGATCAAGAGATCCTGCATCGAGACCTTAAACTAGGTAGGCAGCATTGCCTTGGAGCACCTAGATTTTGAGCGAATTGTGGCTGCTACAGCACAAAGTCACACAAATGACATTTTCAACTTATTGATCTATGTTTTTATTGTCTTCTCTTTAGGGAACCTGTTTGTGAGTGACTCAATGGACCTGAAGGTTGGGGATTTCGGGCTTGCTGCCAAACTGGAGCCAGTTAGCAACAGGCGCAAGACAATCTGTGGGACACCTAATTACCTTTCACCAGAGGTGCTCAATAAACAGGGTCATGGCTGGGAGTCAGACATCTGGGCTCTAGGCTGTGTCATGTGAGTCCCGCTCAGCTCTTTCTCTACCACCCACCATCAGTGCAGCACTAGAGCATTATTTACAGTGGTAGTGAATCATATACTGATCTGTATATGTTTCATCACAGCTCTGTATTTCAACAATATGTCACTTTGAATAAAGACTTAGTGAGGAGATATTGTTCTAAAGTAGTTTTAATGGACACATTTACAGTGTGTATATTGATTAAGCATCCAGAAAAGGGAAGGCCGTTTCTAGTTTGCTTGTTTGGTTTTCAGTGTTCAATGTTCATTGCTGGTGATAACTATACTTTACAAGTTGAGCTGCAGGAAAATCTATAGATGTTATAAATATGGAATGAATAACTATTAACCTGTACAGTAATGTTCTTGGCGATCAAGGAATCCAACTGTTCATCTAATGTCTGTTTCCTTATCACCTCTTTTCTGCAGGTACACTATGTTGCTGGGCAAGCCCCCTTTCGAGACTACCAACCTAAAAGAGACATATCGCTGTATCAGAGAAGCACGCTACACTTTGCCTTCTACCCTGTCGCTCCCTGCCAGGCAGCTGATTGCCAGTATGCTTTCCCGCAATCCATCAGATCGCCCACGACTGGACGAAATCGTACGACACGAATTTCTCACACAGGTTTGTTCATTATCCCGCATCTTCTGTTTGATGTAGTTACTTGATTCAGATTTCACGTCATTCCCACATGGAGATAATACATTACATCAACATGATTATTGTCTAAAGTAAGTAACAAACCATACATAAGTAAGTATGCGACAACATTGTGTTGATGTAATGCATTTGATTCATTTGGAAATGTTGTACACGTTTAAATTGAGGGAATTCAGCTAATCACTTTATTCAGTGTTGTCTCTTCTGTGGCTGAGAGGTTCACCACCAACACAAGAATGTGCGATTTCTTTTCCATAGGGCTTCATGCCAGAGACCCTCCCTGCCAGCTGCTGCATCTCTGCTCCAGACTTCCACATCTCCAGCCCTGCCAAAAGCTTTTTCAGAAAGGCTGCAGCTGCCCTCTTTGGTGGAAAAAGAGACAAAGCCAAGTACTATGAAAACATCAGTAAGTACTCTTGATAGTAATTAAAAGCATTACAAGATAGTTATCAGATTATAATTGACTAAGTGAATCCTGTAAACCTGTAAAATTCAGCAACAACTATATTCTGTTCAGTGATCCCTGTTTGATTAATTTGCAAGGTTAATAGTTGTAAGAGTGAGAAATGTGGGCCTAAATAAAGGTCCTTGCACTTTAAGGGGTTAACCGACTCTTTTTTGTCTTCTGTAATAGATAGAATAGCGAAGGAAGAAGATGACATCTACAAACTTCGCCATGAGCTCAAAATGACAACAATTAACCAGCAGCCTTTGGCACCGTCACTGGAGGTGAGCTGAAATCCACCGATTGGCTGCTAGAAATAGGGTATTGATGAAAGAAGAGAAAATGTGTCTGAGTGTGACGTGTAGTCCTCACATCGCCCGCTCTCTCTTCCTGTGCCTTATTAGGACAAAGAGACTCCGTCACAGCCGGTTGGAAAGCCCGTTTCCCAGGCAACCGACGGATGGTTTCAAGCACGAGACACCATCCGCATGATCGTCAGAGGCAGCCTGGGAAGCTGCAGCAGTGAATGTGAGTGTATATGTGCGTACTTGTGTGTTGATGTCATCAGTCAGCTGGTGTAAATTTCTTGTCTTGTAACAGTTCATTTGTGGTGCTGAGTGTTTTCTTAGTGTTTTGCTGTTTGGTTTGTAGGTCTGGAAGACAGCACTACAGGCTCTGTGGCAGAAGCAGTTGCTAGTGTTCTACGAGGGTGCCTGGAGCACATGCCCATAGGTAGCCAATGAGTGTACTTTACAGAAATACACTATACCCTCTACAAATTCATTCATGGTGGAAGGTAATTTAAATCTCCATGTAAATAAACCCTGTGACCTACTATGTTCCCACAGCTGACAAGCTACCCAAGGCTAACGGATGTGGCAGTCTTCTATGGGTGACTAAGTGGGTGGACTATTCCAACAAATACGGCTTTGGCTATCAGCTGTCTGACAACACCGTGGGCGTCCTCTTCAACAGCGGAACACACATGAGTCTCCTAGCTGACAAGACGTAGGTGCTAGGACTTGTTCAGTCGCCAATCCAAATCAGTTGATGTAATAAGCCCTGTTGTCAAGTGCTCACTCTTGTCTGTGATTACCACACGAACATGTGAAGATTACACAACATGTTCTGCTTATTTTTAACCTACACTTGTCAGTTCCAGTAGGCTAAATATACAGTGGAATTATGACTGTACTACATTAATATCTTAATTGTAGAGCATCTTCTAAAAATACGCCTGCTTTTCTTATCTCTGGCAGAACTGTACTGCAGCACGCTGAGATGGGCCAATGTGCTGTGATGTACACAACGGATGTGCCGGAGAACTGCGTGGGCCAGGTCACTATTCTCAAGTACTTCACTCACTACATGGAGGAAAATCTGATGGATGTGAGTGAACTCTACCTGTGCCTGCAATATTCACATTTAAAACATAAACCTTATTCTAGGAATTTAGTATAAGGCTCTTCAAACATTGACCTCAGTTGCGCAACAATTTGTATTTTATTTTCTGGCCTGAAGTCTCCTTTCACCATCTTTCACTGTCTTCATCATCTTTTAGCTCAAACCTTCACAGCACACATAGATGATCTTTTATTGCTCTGAGATGTTCCTCTTTACATTTCTATTTCTTATACCCCCTTGATCTAAACTGATTTTATTGTGACATTTAGAACACTGAACCTCAGGCTTCTATTTGTGTTTTTGCTTTAGCTATACCTTAGTTTGTAACTCCAGTTAAAGTATATAGTATGTATTAGAGGTGTCACATGATTAAATAATATTAATTACAAGCTCCCTGATTAATTAATCTAAATTAATCACACAAATTCTTGCTATAAAAGTATTAAAAATTGTAAATGAATTTTGGCTTATGAGAGAATGAATAATCAACATTACAGACTTTTAAAACATTCCTTTATTCAATAACTTTCTGCACTGTTTGTGTACAGTACAGCAATCTAAAATATGACCTAATATACTGAGGGAATAATGCTTCAGCCAGAACAGTGATAGAACTAAGTCTATTTATAAGGTGCAGTTTAAGATAATATACATCGTTTCATGCTACCCTGTCGAAAAAGCTACCTTGAAGCTTAGACAGCTGCCAGTGTCCCAAGGTAGTACAGGCTTATTGACTACCAACACTGTGGAAAATGCACAGTGGTGAGAAATTTAAGTGTTAATTCATCATCCATAATATATATTATATACTTATATCATATATATTTGACTCTTTGAACTGAGACAAAACAATATATCACTGTGTTCCCACTTTTGCAAACGTTAATGTGCTTATGTACATTTTCTTTGTTTAGGGAGGTGATATGGTGATTAACACAGATCCTGAAAAGCCCAACATCTATCTGCTGCAGTGGCTGAAGTCAGATCGGGCACTGATGATGCTCTTCAGCGATGGCACTTTCCAGGTAAACAAACAGTTCTGCATTGTAGAGCAGAGACATAAACTAAACACTGCTTGTAACAAGTTTTTCGAATGATTTGACATATTATACATATGTTTTAGTCTAGACACATTCTCATAGAACATACTGTCAAATCCCAAAAACAGTTAGTGGTAAAATTTGTCCACACTCTTGAACTGTAGGAGACGAAGTATTTCTCCTGCTTTATTTCAGTTTTAAAACATCCTTCATGCACAGTGGTATAGATGATTCAGACAGGGAGTAGCAATGCCGTGCATACTCTTTCCGTTCCAGCAAAATAAACTTCTCTCTCTTTCTTTGAACAGGTAAACTTCTACCATGATCATTCCAAGCTCATCTTGTGCACGCAGCGGGATGACTACCTGCTCACATACATCAACGAGGAGCGAGTGTCAGCTACCTTCAAACTGAGTGCACTTCTGAGCAGCGGCTGCAACTCCGAGCTGCGCAGCCGCATGGAATACGCCCTCAACATGCTCCAGCAGAGATGCAAACGAGACCCATAAGACAGCATGACTGTGGATTGTATATACTGTGTGTGTGTGTGTGTGTGTGTGTGTGTGTGTGTGTGTGTGTGTGTGTGTGTGTGTGTGTGTGTGT
>JBBJLR010000018.1:13360828-13371165 GCA_037577145.1 Brachypetersius gabonensis
GCAAATTGCTATTATAAAAACGTCAGCAGCAACTTTTCCAATTTCCCATATTTATGTCATTCTCAAAACTTTTGGCCTAGACTGTACATCAGCATCAGAACTGAACCATGAAGTAATGGGGCAAGGTGGCCTGGTCTGATAAATCACCTACAGGTGGTTTTAAGGTTATGGCAGATCAGTGTATGTACAGGTACTGTACTCTTTGTCATGTTTCACCTGCCCCTTTGCCAACCAGCTATGCGTTCTTTTTTATCAGCATTGATCATTTTTGGAAGTTTCCTTTTTAAAGGGACATTCCATGCATTTATTCAGTGTCAGTTAAATCAATAAGATGTAAACAAAGTCTTTCATTGCTCAAATTGGATGCTCTGTTGTAGAGAAACCTTTAAAGAATAATTTTTATCATCACAACAGTGATGTTAGAAATAGTGATAGCAACCAGATGTCCAAAATGTTTAATGTTTCTAAAAGCTTGATCACAAAAATGTATTACGTGAATAACACACTGCCTGTGGCATTGTTTTTCAGTAGGTTTCAATAGTCATTTTCTCTACAATTAAATATAAAAAAAAACATTCTCGACAACTAAATGAAACAAAATATTTGAAAAATGCTGGTATTCTCCTTTAACAGACAGTTTGCCTCTGAATATTGAAAACTATGCTATAAGCTGCACTGTATTACACACCTTCAGTAGTGA
This sequence comes from Brachypetersius gabonensis, assembly GCA_037577145.1. NCBI lineage: Eukaryota > Metazoa > Chordata > Actinopteri > Characiformes > Alestidae > Brachypetersius > Brachypetersius gabonensis. Next base: position 13,361,529 of record JBBJLR010000018.1, read on the forward strand.
CCTCGGAAGATACATTTTAGCTTCACTCTGGTCTGCCAATTCCACATCTGTGTGGGTGTGTGTGTGTGTGTGAGTGCACGCTTTAGATGGAGATGCGGAAGTGGAGATGCAGTAGTTTTGCACGTGTCGTTTGCCTGCGTGGGCTTCTCTCCTCATCACCATAGCAAGTGCCTCATCAAACACGGAGCAGGTCATGTTCTTTTCTATATTCATACACCAGCAAACTCACAACATGCATATCAGAGCGAGGGAACGCGGGAGGGGTATGTTCCACAGGCGATCAAAGACCAGTGAGCCGTTCAGAAAAACATACACTTCTAAGTTTCTTCAAGTAGTCCAACCCAGAATGATTATAGAAAACAGCTGATCTACAGTAATGGCTGAACATGATTTATTCTTCCATTTGGCTTTGCTCTGCTGAATAAGAGCATCATTGACTCAAATGTGTTAATTAAAAGATAAAAAACGAAAAAGAAAAGAGCTGGTCATCATCATCATCTGTCTTATTAAAAGCTTAGAACTCCTATTTCCCTTTCAATGTACCTTTTTATACCCTCTGAAAACACTGGATGTCTTTTGTACTGTGGAGCAGACCAGTAAAAATGGCCTAAAACAAATACTATTAAAGATCTTGTCACATTAATGTACTCTAAGGTTGAAACTGGTTTCCCTTCTTAAAAACAGATAAAACGTTTCTTATAACAACAACATTAAAAGGCTACTACAGAAGTGTTTTAGAAGTGTTAGAGTAAGCATATTGTTGCTGTTGTTGATTTATTATTATTACTGTTCTTATCATTATTACTGGTATCAAATTTAATTTGTTCACCCTTTACTGTAGCTTCCAGAGGTGCTTTCAGAAATCTGCATGAATAATTTTCTACAGTTCTTTATTAACACAAGTTCTGTTCTTTACCAATAATCCTAAATTTAGATTTACATATCATTCTATTTTCTGATTGAAAAATGGACTGCTTTTCATTTCTCTCTCAAACATGAAAATGTAAGTCCTGTTAATCTGGTGGGAACTCTGTTGGAATTTCCTGTTTTTCCCCTTTCTATATGCAATCTCCTCAGAAATGTCTTCTTTAATATTTTAGATACACGTGAGTATGTGTGAGGCAGCTGAGATGTGAGAGTCGTAGCTTGTGTGGATGTTAGTGTCTCTTTGAAGGAGAACATAAAACCAACAAGGGCAGATTTTCTTGGGAGGACAAAGTTGTAACTGGTTGGGTTTAAGACTGGGTAGAAGAGTTGAAGCAGATGCAGGTTGCACAGATGAATTGAATTTATATTATAACAAATCTATCGTTTGATATTTCACTTATTGTTATGTTCTGTTAAATATGTTTTTTCTAGACACTGAAAAATGAACGACTTCATTTTTTTCCTTCACTCTATGGCTATTTTGGCTAGAAGTTAAATAACTAATAAGATGGTCTCTGACGTTACCAGAGTGTTGCAGATGCTATGCTTTAAAAGTACTTTTGATGTCAGTCATGCTGCCATGATTTGTAATATTTATTACGAGGTCATTTGCTATCAAAAGTGCATTGCATCATGATGTTAAATACACACTGCATCATTACCCTTCATTATCCTAATATTGACTTAATATGCTCAAAGGCTGCCTTATGAAACATTTACAAATATCAATAGAGTCTGATGTGGCTGACCTGAAAAAGGAATCATATATGTGGTTAGAGGAGTTTCTGTTTTTTCCCCGAGGCGGATCAGAGCTGGATTTCACAGATAGAGGAAACGCTTCCTCTCAGCACACACCAACTCTAATGCAGCAGTAAACAACAGCAATGGCAGTTTGCCTGCTAAGAATCAGTGTTCAGGTATGCTTCACTTAAGTGGGGGCTAGAACTTTTTTCTGCGTTAAGCCCAGCCTGCGTAAGACCATATGGAGGAGACTCCGATCGGCTATGAATAAGAATGTTTGAAAATGCCAGGGCTGCCCACACACACAGCGCCTCCTCGATAAGATAACAAGGCGAGCGCGGTGTCTGACGTCAACAGCAGCAGTTTCCTGAGAGGCCTCGAACGTATAATGTCTTCACAGTTCTGTACGCACACAGAGCAAAATCATCTTAAACGCTTAGTTTCTAAGAAACCATGGCACTTGGCAAAAGCTCAGCTACTGAACTGAGCCATCCAGATCACAGGACACATCAGACACTGCGATTCAAATGATTCACATGTTTCTGTTTATTGAAGTTGCTGAGATTGAATAAGCAAAATGATTTCTAGTTATTAATGCTTTGAGAAAGCTTGATGCTCTTACACTCTATGAACAAAAGAATTGGGACACCTGACCATTACACATACAGGGACTTTAATGACATAGCCTTCAAATACACAGGCTTTAATATGGAGTTGGCCCCCCTTTGCAGCTATAACAGTTTCTACTCTTCTTGGAAGGCTTTCACAAGTTTCTGTGGGGAATGTGTGCCCATACATTCTGTAGAGTGTTTATGAGGCCGGGCACTGATGTTGGACAAAAAGGCCTGGCTCACAATCACTGTGCCAGTTCATCCCAAAGGTGTTAGATGGGGTTGAGGTCAGGGTTCTGGGGTTGAGGCAAGAACTCATCCAACCATGTCTTCATGGACCTTGCTTTGTGCATTGGGGGACAGTCATGCTGGAATTTTTTGCCCAAGTTGAAAGCATATCGCTGTCCAAAATGTCCAAAAAGCATTAAGATTGCCCTCCACTGAAAGTAAGGGACCTGGCCCAAACCCTGAAAAAAACAAGTGTTTCGCAATACTTTTGTCCATATAGTGTACCTGGGTGACCATCCGAACATCACATTCACATGGGAAGCCCATGCCGACAGCCAGATAATAAATACGTTTTTGTCATCTTGCTGTGAAAAACAGTCTCAGTCTCTCTTCACACAGAACAAATAAGTTTAATGGGTCAATAGCCTTATGCAATTAGCATGGCTTTGGGAACCCAAAGCAATCGTAATTCATTTTTACATTACCATTTTCCAACCTTTCAGACTGATATATGTTAATGAGCTGTGCTCTGATTGGCTAAAAATAAATGTAAGGCATACTAGGAGACTGTTGATTCAACATTATTTTTTTATTATTATGATGTGATATGTAGACATGCGTCTGTTAGTACATTTAAAGTGAACCTTACTTCAATCATTATCAAGTATAAAAAAGTTGCTTGTATGGCCCATAGACCTATTATAGCTTGTTTTTTTTTTTAAAAAGGGGAGTTTTGAATAACATGTCCCCTTTAAACCTCCCTCAGCCTGTAACTACTTTAAGTCTCTCAATTCACACTTACTGTTTGGCAGTTTAACAACATTCTATTTTTGTTCAGTGCCTTTGAGACTCCAGTCCACTGTTACTCCCACAATCTGCTGAGTTTGTTAATGCTAAATTTATCACTCCACTACTAAGGATGCCATCTAGTTCAATTGTCCCTCAAAAAAGTTCAGTTATTCTTCTTTTCTTGCTGTGCTATATAAAAGTTAATAAGTAAGTATTGATGTTTTAGAGATGAAACAATCCTTTTAAATTTGGTGTAATGATAGTAATAGTAATAATAATAATATTAATAATAATAATAAGAAGAAGAAGAAGAAGAAGAAGAAGAAGAAGAAGTAGAAGAGGAATACAAAAACCATGAACTAAATAAAAAGGAGGAAAATAAAGTAGACTTAGTACTTAGGATGCATTTGAACAAAAATATGAAAAGGCACAAATAAACACAGTGTTGTTCAGTGCTTTATAGCACTAAGCAATCCGTGCCAGTTCTGAAGACTAAACTATCACTCCTTGGTCATGCTGTAACAGATTCTCATCAGGGAAAGGTATTGAGACGTCTGCTGTTCTGATGTCTCCTTTTACAAGAAAGCCACATGTTCTGTCTCAGTGGGTTAGGCAGTGTGTTAAGGATAGGCCTTGCTAAATAAATCCAGCTCTATGACATACATAGTGTGAGACAGAGAGCTGAAGTGTAGCATCTTCATTTAGAATGAACACATTTCTTCATTGAAGTCTTGGGCTCCCTAAGGCACAGCTGCACCTCCTGACCTGCTCGAGTTTAGAGAAATACCATCTGAAATGTTACAAGGACAGACAGGCTTTGTCTGTGCCCGCTGCTGTAATACCCTCAGGGGAAGAGATATCCCTCAGGCCCCGAGAGGAAACTGACATTTAATTACCCGAGAATAGATGGAGTCAGGGCACCAAAGATCAAATCTAACAGAAGCACCAAAAGCAAGAAGAGGCCCAAAAGAGAGATAGCCCTAATAGCAAATCAGCTTTAATATAGATTTAAAGCACACATTCAGTAAAAAAATCTCACTTACATGACTGTGCCCGTACCCCATATGCCATTTATTAGAGAAGATGTGTGCCTTTTTAGTTTTGCATTGGAGGTAAGAGGCTAACAAGCAATGTAAGTGCAAATTAGTGCTGTGCTAACAATACGATTAAATCCTGTATCATTAAAAGAAATGTCAATGGACATGTTTATAGCATGTGGTCTCAATCTTTTGATGAAGGAAGAGGCAAAGGGCTGATGATCCATGCTTTGTGCTTATTAATGGTGTGTAAGTTTCAAGACTTTAGTGCAAAATGAAAGAATCAAACTTCAGACACCAAATACCAAAATGTTGTTTGACAACTTTAGAGGTAAGAGAGAAATGACATTTGGCTGAACTATCACTTTAACACAACATGATCTTCTCAAACCAGGCAAAAAAATGGAACAGGATATTGGGAATGTGTATCGGAAACACATTTTCAGAATACAGAAAAGAAGTATCTGTCTCCAACACATTTAGAAAATTCAGTACTCCCAGTATTACATTCACCTCTACTGGAAAAATATATTTGGAATAAAGAATTGTAATATCAGCATCCAGTTCTTGTTATATTGGGAAAAGGCAGTGTTTTAGAATACGGATACTTTTTAAATGTTTAAGAGAATACTTTTAGAATGCATACCTACTTAATAAAAACACATTCTTAAAAAGATGCATCATCAGTGGTTGTTAACTCAACCACTAATTTAAATAATCACAGGAATGACACACAACAGCGATAAGAATAAATAAAAACTACTACAGTGCTTCCCTCATGCTTATTCAATATGCATTCAAACTGTAATATTTTTCTTACTATATATGGTTACATAATATGTTACATGTAGGGGCCCAACTCTGCGCAAGTCAGTCATTTTGATGTATTGTAACTATTGAGAAAGTTTGCAAACAGATCACATTGGTTTTATTAGCTGTTTACCTTTGGTGTTCCCTGGCAGACAGTGTTTTAAACTGTGTGTGAGAGAGTATCACTGGCAGGGGGAGTGCAGCACTGTTTAAACATCTGTTCCTCTGCCACCCTCTCTGTAATAGCAGCTACACCCAAGGCAAATATGGCACCGGTGGACATATTCCATCAACTGTGGTGAAAGACAATCAGTCAGTATTTACAGCATGAAGCTCTTGGCACACATCCGAGTGGATATCCCTTGTTTTGTCAGTCGAGTGGAAGAACAATACTGTGTGTGGAGAGAGGGCGGGGTGTACAGCTCCAGGCCTGGAGTGTCTAAGTACCAGTGTCCAGCACAGATATGGACACTGGACACCAGGTGTTCATTGCTAGGTTTAGTGATTGCGCTTGAGAAAGGGAATTACCAGACTGCTCTGGACACCAGCCCTCCAATACCTGTGCAATCCTTTTCTACAACAGAATGGGCACAGTGTTATAAAAGTGTTATAAAAGACTACAAAAAAGTAGGAATTCTCAGTTAGGCAGCTAGTTTGAGCTCAAATCAAGCCTTACCGATAAAAGGAGAGATAAGAGTCATTTTTATCCAGTTTATTTGTTATCCAGTTTATTAAGAAACCTTGCAGGTCATCACCGCTGGTACTCGTTTCTTCCATACTGGCAGAAGCAACATGCATTGGTCACACATGTCATAGATCACCAGTATATAGAGCAGCAATAGTAGCAGCCATGAAACCTGAATTTTGTCCATACTGTAGTCTGTTTTAAAGATATACATCAAAAAACTTCATCATACCGTGTCAGAACCGTGTCAGAAACACACATTGGTTTGAGGAGTGTGTCTAATTATTTAAACATGCACTTCCATCATGTGTCAGCTACACTAGTCTTGTAACGAAAGAAGCAAACATAAGGCACGAAACATGTCTCGCCTGATGAAATTGTTAGTTTGGCATTACTGACTGTGACAGGCTGCAGAATTCAAAGTGAAGCAGATGATTTTCATGATCCATGTGAGGCTGAATCCACTGTACATCACGCACAGTGTGATCACGCACGTCTGCATCATGTCATATTGTACATCAGCCTTCCTTCAGCAATGCGGCTGGTTTGGTGTCTCACGAGTGTGGGTGTTTGAGTGTGATTCATACAGGGGTCTGTCTGTGGGTGGGGCCGTTTGCATATCTGCTGCTGTTTACTTGCCAAGCATTAAGGAACTGGAGATCCGCCTTTAAAAGCCTGAGGAGGATGTGTCAGAAATAGACCAGGTGTTGCTCTCACTCTCACACGTCAAACAGTACCTGCTATTCACTGTGTAAGCAGTGATAGAGTAATCTGTCATTCTGTCTCAGCTGATTTATAAGATGAGTGAATGCAGACTGTAGCCACATAATTTTATATCAAGCAGCTGCTCTTTTGTGTTGCTGTAACCATCCAAGTGCTAAAAAGAACTGTTAACAGCAGCAGCAATTGCACAAACATTTTATCCACTGAGGTTCACGTGTGTATGTTTACAAATTCAAAACAGTCACAATTCATTTTTACATGACTGTTCTCCAAATCCTTACTATCTCTTAGAAACCTCCCATTCTAGCTTCAAAAACCTCCTGAAGACTCGCCTGTTGAGAGAGCATCTCCTCTCCTGATGCACTAAATCTTATTGCACTACTCCAGCATAAGGCCCAGACTGAAACAACTTCAGCAGTAGGCAAATCTGTTCTTGTGACATCACAAAGGCATATTCAAAATTGGCTGTTTTGCTGCGACTATACATGGACTGCGTTAACTGTGGAGTGACCATTACATTTAGAAACTTTGACTACATACTGCTACTGTTTAGTTTCCCATGTCACAGGCTCTTTTTATCGTCAGGCTTGTCATACAGTTTCTCCTTGCAAACTAACATGAGGGAAGGAAGAAACTGATGCCTGGATGTAATACAAAAAATGTATACAATGGGTTTATGTTATATTCTCTCTCTCTCTCTCTCTCTCTCTCTCTCTCTCTCTCTCTCTCTAATATATATATATACATATTAGGGGTGGGCATAGATTAATTTTTTAAATCTAGATTAATCTCACTGTAATCTTGGAATTAATCTAGATTAATCTAGATTAAAATTTGTATCTAGATTAATCTAGATTAAATTGACTCATTTGAGTTCTGTCGAAGGTCTGAAGCCCCCCCATGATCCCAAGCCACCCTAAATATATAGTCATTATTCTACTATTTTGAAATTATATATCCAAACATTTCATACAAGATATCACAGAGCACAGATACGCACTTTACAAATAGAAACAAGACTATGAATTGAAATTAAAAATAATAAGTCTAGCTTTCATTATTGAATAAAAATGATGTCCTGGCTGTTGTCAAATGATGCAGTCAGTGCATAACACCATATGGGTGCTTGATTCCTTATATGTACCTTAGACATTGCTCCTGCCCACTGTTAGTATGATGTTGGAGGAGCTATTGACATCAGTTTTAGCATCACATCACTGTCACATGAGGGATACGTAATGGATTATTAATGCTGTTGTGTTGGATTCAGAGCCAATGTATTGGTAATGGCAGGAGCACAGCAAATCAAGCTGTCTTTGTCAATAAATAGTGGGGCTGGTAGAAAGGATTCCACAATCATTTCCCATTCTGAGCTCGTTCACGTTCCGCTCTCTCTCTGCAGAGTTTCCAGCTGTGATTGGCTTTCTCCTGCGGAAGCCAGTGAGTCAGTGAGCTGCACTACGTTTAATGCTGTGTGTGCGTGTGTGTGTGCGTGTGTGCGTGTGAGTGGACGGCTGTTATAGCTCGCCGTAGGCGGAGGAGGGTCATACAGAAGCGTGGCAGGGGGCAGGAAACAGGTGTCAGAAATGACGCAGAGAGAGCGCTTCAGACACAAAAACGCACTCTTGCACATACTCACACATTCACACACACACACACACACACACACACACACACACACACACACACACATACATACACTCGACAGCACTTGTATCCTCAAGCTGTCTAGTACTTTCAGAATAATAAGGCAGAGACATTAGTCTCTTTCCCTTCCTCTCTCTTGCATTCACTCTCACCCAACACCACACACACACACACACATACACACACAGTTTGTCCTCACCCCCTTCTACTGAAATGCCTGGGGTTATTATTGTCTTTTCAAAGCATATTAAATCATCAGGATTAAGTAATCTGTCTGTTTTTGTGTCCCTGTGGATGTGTTCATTTGTTTGTCTGTCTGCTTTCGTCTGTCCTAGACATACAGTAACACATCTGGCAGCCTTTGAGTCCCCTATAGCTTACTACGGAGCTATACAGAGCTTCACTCTAGCAGTTCTGAAAGCAATATTTCCACCCAAAACTGAGTTTGTACAATTTGCTCGATCAACATGTTCAGTGCCTGGGGCATACTCCTTTTGTTTTCCACTGGAGCTGCATGGCCAATAAATAGTAGCAGTTCTATTGATTAGAATTGTGCTAACTGCACACCTAAAATATTAAAAACTCTGAATTGTTAAGCGATCTCAAATATACTTGTGGTTTCTATACTGTTGTCTATGAAAATGCTTGCTTTTAGCTGTACAGTACTCTTGTTATGTATATAAAAACATGTTTCACATAATAAAATAATTATTTGATAGTTTATGAACACCCCCTTCTACCACTGTATACATGGAAATGGCTGATCATTAAACCAGGTGCAGAGGCTCAGATGTGGCATGTAGACTTTACCCTTTACATCATTTTAGTTCATCTTAAGCTTTCTATCCCTCATTTTCCATCTTGGCTACAAGAGAGGCTTTAAGATTCGACGTGCTTTATCTTTTGTCACCATAGCAGCAGAAATGAAAATAATTTACCAACAAAGTAGATTATGTAATCATGTGACCAGACATTTTGCATTAGATTTGGGAGGGTTTTTCCCCCTCAACTCACCAACTCAATATTAGATTTAGACCTGTTGACCCAGTAAGACTCCCAGGTTTGGCACCTATGTGTGCAAATTGAAATGAAATGTATAATGAAAATAGGCCATGGCTGCGGCACTAACCTGCAGTCTGCAGTTACTAAGCTACTGCTGGAACTCACATTGCAGAATAGCTGGTGAGGGAAATGAATTTCTTCTGTATTGTGTTAATTGTGTATATTTTCTGAGTGCCTGGACCATGTGAAACAGGTCTGCTTCTGTTTTGTTCTGTTCTGTTCTGTTCTTTTCTTTTTTTCCCCATGGTGTGTGTGTGTGTGTGTATTTTCTCCTGACAGGAAGAAGGTGAGCTGGGGGTGGTGCACTGTACATGTGTGTGTGTGTGTGTGTGTGTGTGTGTGTGTGTGTGTGTGTGTGTGTGTGTGTGTGTGTGTGT
>JBBJLR010000018.1:13380842-13399687 GCA_037577145.1 Brachypetersius gabonensis
GTTTCACCTTTTGAATGGAATTACTGAAATAAATCAACTTTGTCATGATATTCTAATTTTATGACCAGCACCTGTGTGTATATATATATATATATTTGACTAGTCTTCCCAGCAGTGCAATTTTAGCTATTCGGCTATTTGTTTATAACCAGTGTGGGAGATAAAGCTATTTGTTTCTAACCGTTTTCAGAAGTGGGACTACCAAAACTGGGACAAGAGTGAATGTACCTGGGCAACCTAAAGCCCCTGAGTCTTTAGGTTATTTTTGCCATATTTGCCATATTTGCCATATTTATTTTCTTAGATGGAATTTCCTTCAATTACATGTTAATTTTTTCAGTGTGTGTTTCATGTTTTCAGTGCAAGACTGAGGCAATTAACCACCAAGGTGCCAATAATTACTGAGCAATAATTACTTTATTTTTTGGCAACCTTTTTGATGGCCTGTTCATTTGCTACAATTGATAAAATGTTATTGAGCTATTACAAGTAAAGCATTTATCACTTGTTTATAAAACCCACTGTGAAAAAAAATAAACTCTCAGCTTAATATAAATCCATTGTTTTCAGAAAACATACAGGTCACAGAAAGAAAAACAAGATGAAGTCAAATATTTGGCAGTCAAGCCTACTAGCTCTCTCACAGCCCGCTGAAGAACACAGTGACGATGATGCTGATAGAAAGTTCTCACAGCCTCCTCTCTGCCACCTCCTCTTGCTAGCTTTTTGCATCTACACACACACACACACACACAAACCAAACAAACGCACAAAGCTTCTGGGTTTCAGAAGAATGTCAGAGTGCCTTTCTGAGTCAGCAACCTGCACTGCAGTCTTTCCCTTTGCTATCACACAGCAGAGTTCTTCAGTAAATATAGTTTTAAAGTGTTTTACTCTCACAAACACATTTTATATACTTCTCTGTCTAAAGCAGCAATATGGTTAGGTAGTCAATAACGGTAATAATTAACCAGGAAGTAGAGGGTGAAACAATACCCTCAGGCTCGATTCACAATACTGCATTCAAGATTCATTATTATGAAGTAAATGAATTTATTGAAATTTTGAACAAAACATAGGTGAAGAAAGACAATGATGGTACTTAGGCATAATCTACTTATGACACCAGAGCCGGGAGGCAAGAGTGTGTGTATGTGGTGGTCTGGGTTGATTGGTGCAATTGTTGGTGTTCTAACAATGCTGCTGAAGATGCCATAATTAATACAGTGTTTATTCTTCATGTTACATTGTCACATGTTCACGTTATACATTGTCACATCCGTTTTTTCATGTGACACTATGTTTTTGATGCCTTGTTACACTCCTTTAAAGGAAGCATATTCACTTCTAAACTGATGACTAAAACCTGCCTTTAAAAAACCCTGTGATCTACGAAGTATTTCAAATATTAGGAGATTAAAACTAGGAGTTATATCATGAACTATCAACACATTTTTGATAAGTCAACAATGCGATCATATCTATGTATACCAATTACCAAAACATTTCTAATATTCTATTGGTCCATGTGCCACCAAAATCTACTTAGGCATGGACTCTATGAAACCCCTGAGAGTGTCTGGCACCAAGATTAGCAGCAGATTCATTAAGTCCTGAAGGTTGTGAAGTGGCATCACTGCTAATTGTTCTAGCACATCCCGCAGGTGCTTGATTGGCTTGATATCTGAGAAATCAGGCCAGGGCAGCACCTTGAACTCTTCATCATGGTACTCAAACTCTAAATTTGCAGAGTGACAGAGCACATTATCCAGCTGAAAAAGGCGACTGCCATCAACGAACAGGCTTTTCAAGGGATGTAACTGGTCCGCAATTATGTTCTGGTAGGTGGTACGTGTCAAACTGATGTTCACATGAATTCTTAGACCCAGGGGCAGCAGAATGTTATCTACAGCATCACAATCCCTAAACTGGCTTCTGTATTATGTTTTTATGCATTACTTCCATACCCAGCATTAAGACTTGAGATAAAGAAATGAAGACAAAATGGGATGAGCGCCCAACACCCTGTCACTGATTCATGGTTTTTCCTTCTTTGGACCACTTTCAGTAGATACTCATCACTGTTGAACAAGGAACCCAACAAGTCTTGCTCTTCCAGAGATGTTCCATCCCAGTGATCTGGCCATAATGATTTAACCCTTGCCTCTGCCCCAGTCATCTGACTGCTCACCCAGACTTTGATGTGTAAAGAGATAATTATTGCCATCCACTTAAAGAAAACTTCTATTTAAAATATGTGCCTTTTAATATACATTAAGTGTCTCGCATTATAAAATGGACCCAGCTACCAAACTGTCAGATTATATTTAGCATAAAGGACCTGCAGTCATGCATCTCTTTACCAACATACACACACCATTTCAGTTTGTTTTTATTTTGCAATATGTTTTATTATTGTTATTTGTAACATTTCTAAAGTGCATCACGTGCATGGTTTTGTAAAGAAAATATCGAACAGGCGAAAGGAAACAGGATGCAGCTGGACAAATGCAGCGAGGAGGAGGAAGTTTCCAAGGTTTTCTGGTTTTCTGGAAAGCAGAATCATTGATGAAAAACTGTTCACTGAATGACAACAAGGCCATAAAAATGCTTATGGGAAGCTTTAAGTTTATAAAAGCTGAAGGTCATTGGGAGAGACGATCATCTATGATAACATGGGGACAAGTATGAATGTATCGTTCACATGTCAGACCAACATCATACCACCAACAATCAACATGTACTGAAACTACATTGAATCTATGGTTACAAACAATAAAGGAGCTTTCTCTGTTCTGCTTGATTCTCAAACACTGGAGCTGTTGTTCAACAGGTTTTCACTGAACTTTGGCTTAGAGTCTTCCATTCCACTCAAAGTGTGGAATGAAAGACTCCAAGGATGCTTAGAAGTAACTGAGAGTGTCTTCCATCGGCATGCTTGAATTTAACACGCTTGTTGTAAAATTGTTAAGTAATCTAGACTTACTCTTGTGGTTTCTAACACTGTGTAACATAAGCTAGTTTGAATAATCCATCCATCATTCATCCATTAAACCATTCAATCTCTGAGCTGCTTATCCTTGATCAGGTTGGAGAAAGGCGTCAGAAACACGTTGGGCAGGTCGAGCATAGATAAGCACCTAGCTAAAAACAGTTGTAACAGCTATCTTAAATTTTTAAATAACTCCATTATTATAGAAAAATGTGCATCATGTAGTGTCAGAGGCTATTGTTTTTAAGATTATGAGTATGTTTTTTAAGATTATTAAGAGTAATGAGCAATGATGAGTAATGATAAACCACATAGTTTGCGCAGTGAGAACAGACATGCCTTGGTGGGCTGACTATTTTTCGGGCAGTGGAAAAACTGTAGAAATTCTACTTTTCAGTGACTTTTAAAATTTATTCTTTGTATTTCCCAAAGCATCATCATTGCTCCCTTGCTCCTTTAGGACTTGAAAAATACAGACCTCAGAGTGGAAAGCACAACACATGTGGAGAGTGGTCAGACAGAAAGCGCCTACAGACACAAACACCTGTCAAGTCTTATAAACAATATCAGTTCAGGCACTTTAGATTGGTGTCTGAGTGCAGTAGAGTTTGCTTTACAGCCTTTTGAGAGCTATGACCTGAAAGAACAGTGTTTCAGCGTCACCTTGAGCAAGCACATCTCTCCTCTATTGCTCTTAGGTTTGAGCGCTGCTCATCTGCCTTTAAAAAAAAAAATCAAATTCGGAGACGTGTTAAGAGGAAGAAACACAAAGTGAATTAGTATAAAAAGAACTCTCAGGGCAAGTATTACTCAGATGAGTCATGCAGGAGCCTGCAGTGTTTCTAATAATGGGCTAGATGGACCGTAATAAGCAAACCTCTGAGCAAACAGCAGTTTCCGGTGCATCTCTCCCTTAGGAACATGCCTGAATAGCATGAAATTGCCTTTAACCTTCGAAATGTAACAGTCTTTATTTGCTGGAGAAAATGAATCTGATTGCTCTATAAGCCAATGCTCTAAAATCAAGAGGAAAATGTTTTTTTATCATTTATCTTTTGGCTAAAGAGGACATGTTGTCATTGATAAAGTTGTTATCGTCATTGTTGTTGACACTGGCTTTACTGTTTTTGTTTTTCTATCAAAAGCCTCTTTTTTTCCAAAATGAATTGAGGCAAAGGGAGTTCCCAAACTCTGGATCCTGTTTTTCGTTATTTTCCCATCTGACAGCATTGTTAGCGGAGGCAGCTGCTCTTGCTGTGTGGAGCAGACCGCCCCCTTTGGACTCCACAGTCCACTGACCTCACCCTTTATTCAGGGCCAGCATGGAAACTCACTTTGACTTAGTTAAGAACAGGTGGCGTCTTGGGTATCACTCCAGTGTGAAACTATGCTTGTCTGACAAGTTTTTCTGGGCAAGTCTGCATATCAATTGTGGAATCCTGGTAATGATTCATTACTGAAGGCATGTTTGCAAAAAGATTTCAAACTGACAGTTTGGTAAAAAAATAAATAAAACCAAACTGAAACAGTTCAAATGAATAACCACAAAAAAAATAATAAAAAAATAAAATAAATAACACAGGTGTTGTGTTGACTGTATTGTTTTTTGGTTTGGTCACGATTTGAGTCACATAATTGTTCTTATCTCATATAATGAGTGTGACAGTATTATTAATATTCATTTTACAACCCAAAATAGCACCGTGTTGGACCCTAGGGTCTACTGAATCAGTGTATAATTACTTCATCCAAACGAACATTCATTTCCAAGTGAAACAGAGTTTTTAAGCAAAGTGAGTTCTCTCCTTACACCAAATGTAGTCAGGAGCCAAGTATTTATTACACTGTACTGTGAGTTAACATTATACTATTTATGACACTGTATGATGGACAAAACTGATTCAGTATGCAGAGGTTAGTACCTACAAAAGTGGTTTAAGCTCTTCCTGTTTACAGCTTTACCACAAAGCTAATTTGCTCTATTTACTGAGTGATGGGACTTTCCCCGGAAAAAGATGCCATACTGAGTGTTCCCATTCATTTCTCAATCAGCGAACTCTCGTATATATTATCTTAGGTCATGTGTGCATCTAGCATGGTCCTAACCGGTTTGAGGCTTATGATTTAGTCCTGCAGCTTACACAACTCTGTAAGATTACTTGTTAGATACAGTAGCTTCATAGTTCAAGTGCAAAATCATATAAATAAGATTTTTGCTATGTTTGGGCTAAAAGAGAAAATTGTGTAAATTACATTTTTCAGTGAAATATATTTATTGGAGGTGTCCATTTAAACTGTTCAATAGCTTTATTATAATTACAACAACAGCTATAAAATACGCTCTCTCTCAGCACCGCATGCTTTGCATGTTGTTTCAAACCATGATTCTGGAACGTATTGGTTTGGTCAATTGTTCTAGTAAACTGAGCAGTTAGATTTCAGTTTCTCAAAATCAGGTGAGGTCACATTCCACCGGCCGTCACTCACACAGCGTCATGCATGTGTACTTTCAGTGTTTGGTAATAAGCAGCACATTCCAGTGAATTGTTCTATATCGACTTCCTTTTATAGACATCAAAAGTCAAAGAAGTGAGTCTATTTGATTCTATGTGATTTGAAAAACATATGCGATCTCATTATAATCTACCTTTGGGGACTTGTGTAAACGTAAAATTTCCAAAACATGCTTTAACTAAGATGATCCTCTTTTTCTGTTAACTTTTATGTAAAAACTAAAAAAAACATCAAAAACTAATGAGCAAGGATGGTAGTGATCAGGCCATCAAACTTCTCACTCCAACATTATGGTCTGGTCACAACTTGCACCCAGGGGTGACATTGGCTTATTTACTGGCTTCCCCGTTCTCGATCAGGGAGAGCGGCAATGACTAAGTGGTGTCTTTGCACATTTTTCTTTCAGTCACAGTCAGTCCATAAAGTGTGAGGACAGTCCAACATGTGTGAGGATGCTTCATGCATGCAGATGGCTGATCTTTACAAAATCTTGTTGGAAGTTATTTGTCCATAACACTGTTTGAGACCAGCATATAAGCAACTAGATAAATAATTTTTGATTGCATAGTCAAGATATTTGTGCCTTAATAGTGGAAAATAATAAAGTCAGGACTTAGGATGCAATTACAGCTTTTATCATATGAATATGTATACACTTAGTTTACTTCACTTTCTCAGCAGAGAAAATGGATTTCAGTTTAGAATCAACAAAGTGTGTTTTAATTCCATTTTCTGATTATGCCGATATTATTGATTTGAACGCTACTAACTTTCCATTCAGAAAACCAGATTTGTTTTATGAGATTTATAACTGGGGATGGGTATTCTACTCACAACTGTGATCTTTGCTTTAATGTCTAAATGACTTCACTATACAATAGAAGATACAGATGCTAGATTATTGTATTTACAATCCTGAGATACTGCTTAAGCTCACTGTTAGTCACAGTATAGAAACTGGGTAAATTGCATGTATATGCCATTTCATTAAGACTAGCCCTTTACACGGGCATGTATTGGCTGCTGAATTTTGATTGACTGTTGGTCAACATTTGGCTATTTCTAAACCAAAAGGAACTTTATGTAGGAACAAGTGTAATCAAGGGTAAGTTTTAGCTTCAGTGGCTTTTGAGATATTGAAATGTGTCAGTAGCAGCACCCCCTATGAACAAAAATTCACGAGACTTGGCATGTGCCCAGAGGATATGCTAGCAAGCATGGTTCGAATTACAGGGGGTACTGGGGGGGTACTGTACCCCCCAAATCAAGACCTGTGACCCCCCCCAAAAGAGACAAAAATAGCAGTTTGGGGGGGTTCTTAACAGTGTTATGAAGGCAGTACCCCCCCCAATTATAGAGTGGTAATTCACAATTCTGCTAGCAAGGTATACATTTTTAACCTTTTCGTCACAAGATACTGGATAGTGTAGCAATATATTCTTGCCTTAACATCTTTTACTAGTTTACTATCAAGCTTTATGTGGATTGGTGAAGTGTATGAAATTCTTGACAAAAATCAGTGAAGAAAAAAAAATAGACCCTATATGGCTGTGCCGCACTGCAGACAAAATGCAAGACCAAATATTTATATGGTGGTGGAATATATTTGCATAGTGGTGAGTGGGCAGCTTATAAATTGAACCCAATCTGCAAAATATTCACAAAGGAAAGACTGTTTAATATACTTTAATATACATGAAAATACACTGGAAGAGATAAGAATGATAAAACAGATAATTCACAATCCACAACGTCAGAACATTCACAATGTCCCACAGCTTTGCTGTAAAGGCAGCCAAAGTGAAATTTGGCACTCTGGCCACTCCTAGTGTAAATGCAGGCTAATGTATATGGGATTGACACTAAGTCAGCAGTAAAAACAATCAGATTTCAAGCTTTGTTTTTATTCTACTGGCTCAAACTGTTAAATGATGCCTTCTTTTTTATCTGCTTGCCCTGATCTGTAGCCTCACTAAATATATGAATCCAGAAGACTAGCATGTGGATCCAATGACCAGATCACTTAAAATCAAGAAAAATGGACACGAAAGGTTTTATTAAATTATTCAGACACAGCCCATCTAGAAGGTTCTGTCAATACCACAGAAGTATTAAAGCTTTTGATCTTTTTTTCATCATCTCCCCTGATCATGAACAGCTGAGAGTTGTTAAGAGCTAATGATCTTAGCAAGGAGGTTTGTGCAACTTGTTCATTCATTTGTTGTTCTTATTTGTGACGTAGGGATTATTTCAATTAACTGATTTGTTCCCAATAATGACAAATATATGTCACTTACAAACATGAACACAAACCATCAAGGAAAGGGTGCAATTAAATATCATTTAAGGAATGAAGCTGGTAATGTGAATCAAGCCATAGCTGTAATCAGAGACTTCATAAACGATTATACCATGGTTGAAAAATTGGCGCTCACAATGGTCAACATGGCATCTGTTTGCAGGGAAAGTCTTGCCCTTCAGTAAAAGGGCCATTCACAGATTTATATTCTACTTTCTGAACCTGAACTAACCACCTCTACACATCACCCTGTAACAAAACCTGTGAAAGCCACAGACGACATTGCTGTGGAAATAAGAGAAGGTGGCCAAAAGCATGTTCTATTTAAACCCATTTATCTGTTATGTCACACGTTTAGTGCTTTACTCTTTCCTACATGTCTGATTTGGTTTTATCAGAGAATGCCCATGATTTTTCAGTCTAGGAACCACCAGGAAACCCCATGGATGATGGGATATCCAGCTCTATTGCAGGTTTATCACCCTCCCACGTTCCCCCAGCATTCCCTCTGTGACTCAGAGAAGCAACCCAGGCTTGCCACCTTCAGTATGCCTTTTTTCCCCACCTTCTCTTCCTCACCTTTTTTAGTTTTTTTTCTCCCTTTCCAGGCTCTGAGTCAGTGGTGCGTTTTAATGACAGAGTAGGCGTGTGCTGCCCTCTCTGCATGGCCTTACATCACTGCATTTCCGGTATTATGGCCAGCGTGATCAAAGCAGCATTTGAGTTACATGAGGTTACAAAAGGGAACTTCTCTAACTGTCATTGTAGCACACGCATACAGGCAAGTGGAGGATGATTACGAGAGTGAAGGAGTCCTTTGGTGTGATATGAGGATCAAATCCAACTAATTTAATTTGACTAATTGCACATTAGTCAGCGGTGTTACATAAGGCTTTCTCTAGTGTTCTACCATATATTGCACTAATGAGGAAACAAGCGGGTGTAAGCATTGATCACACATATCAGCGGTATTTAAAACTGGGTTAGAGAGAGAGAGAGGGAGAGAGAGAGAGGGAGGGAGAGAGAGGGAGGGAGGGAGGGAGGGAGGGATGCTGAGAGCATCTGCAGAGGATGTAGGAGGCATCCTTCCTCAGAGGAAACACCAGGGGAAGAAACATGGTGGACCAAAATCCATAGAGAGGAAGTCAAGAAGGGGGAGGGGGACAGGAAGTCCCCTTCCAAAAATAAAATTCTTCATATATTAAGGGAATACAGCAAAGTTTCAATCTATTCTCTGTTTGCTGGATCTGTAGAGCAGAGTCAATAAGCACAGACAGTGATTCCATCCAAATCATTTTGATGTAGATGTGGCAGATAAAGACAAGGATGAAAAGCATGGGAGAATTTCTTTCAAACTGACTGGAAGAAATCATGGTTTCCTACCACTGTGCTCTACAACTATATTCATTCAATTCGAATGCTCTATTACCAAGAATGATAATTAGTCCTGCTGTCGTGCAGTACCATGCTGTGATCAAATCTGGTTTTGCACTTGACCAGGTTTGTATACCTGAGATTTTCAAAGTTTTTCTTTTTTATATACATTTTGTCCATACCTTTAACTTTGTATCAGTTTACCCAGAAAAACAGACCCAAAAACCATCCAATGTACTTTAATTTAATTAAATTTAATCAAATAAACCATCATTTAACCTAAGAACATCCCATATCTTATAAAGTGACCTTTTCAGATATTTTACACTTTTAAAAATAAGTGTGCTAGAAAGGGTTCCTTGCATTATAACACAGAAGAACCATTTCAGGGGATGGTTCTCTAAAGAGAAAAATGTATGAGGCTTTAAATAGTTAACATTATGCAATATAACATTGGTCTTTCATTTACATGGTTCTAAAATGGGATAAGGGACTTAGAGAATCCTTTACAGCACCTTTCTAAAGAGTGTAGGTTTTGTTATGGCACTGACAACATATTTGTGACTGCACCACTGACAGCGCCTCCTTGGGGAGTAATGCTAACCCCACGCAGTGAATCCCATCAGCACTCAAGCTAATGCGATTCAGCTTGAGTTCTGAAGGTTGTGAAGAGCTCTAAAGCAATAGAATTCCAATACACATACATTATATTGACAAAAGTATTGGGACACACCTGTTTTTCAGGGTTTGGGCTAGGCCCCTTCCTACCATGCTTACAACTTTGTGGACACTGTTGGGGAAGAACCTTTTCTGACTGTGGCCCAGTGCACAAAGCAAGATCCATGGTTGGATGAGTCTGGTGTGGAAGAACTTGACTGGCCCACACAGTCCTGTCCTCATCCATAAGTGTATGTTTAATGCAAAAGAAAACTGTCAAATCATCACATAGAAAAAACAAGCTTGTTTTAAGTAGTGCATATTTGTTCCCACTTAACAGCAAAAGCAACAGAAAGAACAAAGTGCATTTATCAGCTTGCCATAAAAGGTGGATTTTCTTCATTTGCTTAGAATCTGTTTCTTTTTTTGAACACTGTGTTTATTCAGTTATTTTTAAAGCCACTCTTGTTTTCAGGAACAAATAATTGTGCAAATGGTCATTTTTTCCTCAAATCTGAGTTGTTTGAACAATCACAATGTATCTGGACAGCTGCTGGAAAATAAAGGCAAGGATGCTGTCAAACAGAAAAGCAGTGATATGCTGCTTCAGCTCTGACCACACAGAAACTCCTGTTGCTTTTGTTCTAATTTCAGCCTGTCATACCAATGGAAAGTTCAGACACTCTTGCTTGAATGTGTTTTTTTTTATAAACAGTTTGTGCTATAGGCTTACATTTAAGTACTTAAAATGCTTTTGAATTATGAAGTTGATGCCATGAAACTATAATGATTTTGTGAGGTTTTAAGAGATAAGTGATATTCGGACGAATTTCATTTTTTTTAAATACCAGTTAATATTGGACTTAAACAACATAATTGTTTTTACATCATAATGAACTGAATCTCCTGGTTTAAAAATGTGCATGTGTTGTATTTGCCATCAAGTAACAAGGCTTTTTTCTGTGCCAGAAATAATATTCTGCACAATCTGGAAAGAATTAAAGAACCCCACAAGATGGAAATGTACTAAGAAGAGTCCTTAGAAGAACCTTCATGTTTAAAATGTTAAGTATTTTTATTATTTTTATTTTTAAGTCAATATGATTTGTTGCAAAAGCATCTCTGGTAGATTCTGGTGAAACTTCTGGGAAAGATAGTAAAACTGGCCAAAGCTTCATTATTTTTCATTATAGCAATGCTATATTCATTATAGCAAAAAAAAGGTGTTCTTTCAAGAATCTAATCTTTATTGTCACTGGTGATTTCATCATTATTCAAAAACTTGCAAAAATAATGAAAGCTGGCTTAGTTTTCTCTAGGTGGGTAGGATGACCTTCTAAGAGTAGATATGTTCAAACCTTTGATTGTGCAACACCAGTTGTGGGCTATAACCACTCTTTCTTTATAACTTTCCAACAAGACATTCGAAATAGTAAAAATTTCCTCAGAATAAAATTGCTGATCCAGGATCTGCTGATGTTTTTCAATATACACTGGATCAGGATAAACAGGACAGGACAAGGCCTTCTTACTCTGAGACACTCGACACAGTCCCTTCATGTTGGGAAAAGCACTCCCACCCTGTGAGGATTTAATGTAGGGTGGCCTGTAGGAGACGATGAGTGTGATTACCTGCCTCGCTTCTGCTGTTGGGGCAGGAACGTGCTGCTGGCTGTATTTCTCTCCTCTTGGGGTTCATCAGGCTGTGGGAGAGGCATCCTGGACCAGCTGTGAGTAGAGTCTATGTCTGGGTCACACACCGCAGCAGGACTTCCGGACCTCAGAGCAGAGCCCTTTGGAGGAGTGCACTCTGAACACAATGATGAGAAACACAGGGTGGTTGGGGTGTATTCATAAAGGATGAGTGGACCAGGCCAAGCACGTCCCAGCCCGGAAAAAAGCTCTTATGGTAATAAGCGGTAATAAGAGGACCTTGACTACATGTCATTAGCTCTGAGTCACCTCACCTCTATTTTTAAAGAAGGTAAAAGCTAAAAAATCTCACCATCAAGAGAAATAGAGTAACATACATTATTTTCTATTTCAAGTTCCAAACAACATGTATAGCTGGAAAAATATATTCCGTTTGGCAGTGATTCCACAACAGACAATGAAACTGGAGGACTTCCTCTTTCTCATGCATAAGGGCAGGTAGGATCTATTTTTGGTCAAAGTGGAATGGTATTGTAACTATGCAGCTCTAGGTTTTATTTCCTGAAGCAAGTGCTTGAAAAAAGATGAAGAGTGCTCTTAGCAGACAGTATGCATGCAGAGAGAGGGGGAGTGGAAAACATTTTTTTTTTTGGACGACCTATTTGTGATCCATCAAAACATGATGTAAAAATATATTTAGAGCCTCCAGCCATTTCATGTAAATAAAGCCTATATATAGGGTAGTTTGCGATCAGAAACATATATGTATTTATCACATTTCTGCTTGTCTTCCTTAAGTATATTATATTATGTCCATTAGTTTAACCAACTCAGCATGAACTCTTGAGTCCAGCTCAATTCACACACTAATGATTCCTTTAATTTAAATTAAATTCCTATGTTTAATTTGCATCTGATCATTTGCCTCAACGTTATGCTCAAATACTGGACACAACAACAAAAAATGATTTTGGTGCACATTTAGTGGAGTATGAAGAATAAAAGCATTAAACATGCACTTCAGTCTCTCCATCTTTATCCAGCCACAGCATCAAAATGTCATGTTTAAAAAGAAAATGCAGGTTTCATCACAATACCAGCTGCATTCAAAGAAAAATCGAATTGTCTGTCCAGCAGAAGGAAGCGTGTTATTACTCAGGACATGAGTCAGGAGTGTGTAACAAACCTGCACTTCTCTGCTTTATATCTGTCTGGTTTTGACATTCTTCATTTGACATGAGTCCACTTAACTGTTTTAAAGTATGTTCTCATTCAGACTTGAAGATGTGATTGCAGCAGAAGCACAGCTTAAACCTCTACCAAGTCTGCAAGACATTGTCAGGCCACATTCAGCACTGATGTCAAACTTGCACAGCTAGCCATCAAATAACAGGCCTATTGTCCTCTCAGGACAGTGATAAGTAAACACACAAACACACACACAAAAATCTCTTTTCATCTTTCCTCCCCTTCTCCTCATCATTCCTAATTATTCTCAACATAGACAATTTTAAATACAGGTTTAAGTTATTTGGCAGACACGTGAACACTTCAGGTACCAATAATTATAACTTGTTGTCCAGAAAGTTAAATTCTCCCCAGGATTTTGTTGCAACTGCCTCAACCCCTCCCTGCTGCTATTTACAGATGTCACCTAGCTAGAGCAGGTGCCTGAACCTGAACTAACCACCTCTACACATCACCGTCAAATTATTAATCACAGACCTGCAACCTTGCTACAAGGCTCATTAGAGCTTTGACCCCTTAAAATGCTGATAAATAGTTTTAAGATATAAACATGAATATATATATATATCAGACATCAACAGCTGTTATATATGCAAACCAAGCAGTGCTGCTAAATGCTGCTAAATAGTTTTAAGATATAAACATGAATATATATATATATATATATCAGACATCAACAGCTGTTATATATGCAAACCAAGCAGTGAACAGAACAGAGCAGACAAATCTTGACTAACCAAAGGTGACATGTGAAAATGGCAAATCTTGAAATGGAATTATGTGTTATACTGCCCCCTTATGGAAGTTAAGTGTAAAGCCTGGAAGATTGGCCCTATCTAATAGACGACCAGCTTTTTAAAAGAATAATGAGTCTGAGTCTGAAGTTCTGTGAACGTTTCAGTCTCCAGTCCATATATTTAAACTACACCTGTTTTGAATGTACTGTTTTTTCTGACATTATGAAAATCATACATACACATTCTACTTATGATATATAAAGTCTTCAATGGCCTTGCACACGAATACCTGCATGAACCTTTCTCTTATTATGAACCTCCATGATATAGTGTGTTATCAATGGTGTACTTAGTAATCCATTCCAGCGTTGTGCAGGTCTACAATCTTGTCCCTGAAGTCCTTTGACAGCTCTTTGGTCTTCCACCTGGTGGTGGAGAGGCTGTAATGGAAGAAACCAATTCTGTGGACAGGTGTGCTTTATACACATAAGGAGTTAAGATCAGGAGTATCTGTAATTGATAGATTGATTGTAATCTGTATGCATCATGTGCACACAGACAGTCTGTGGGAGCCACAAGTCTGGCTGGGTTGTAGGGGATCAAATACTTATTTCACTCAATGACATGCAAATCAGTTTATAACTTTTATGTGACATGTTTTTTCTCGATATGTGGTTGATATTCTGTTTCTCTCCATAAAAATGAAACTACCTCATAAATTAGAGACTGTTCATTTTTTGTAAGTCAGCAAACTTCAGCAGGGGATCAAATAATTATTTCCCCCTCTGGATATTCATTTTATTAGGATAGAATTAAAAGCAGCCTGTTTAATTACAAGGATCAAAGAGAGGTTAGAAAACAATCATGTAAAAATCAATCATGACTGTACTTGCTACATAACCTCACACAAATATTAAAAGTTGATGTCATTTAAATACACAAAAATGCAGAGTATTAGTTCCTCAGGGTAATTACTGACTTTCAGGACTTTCAGACCTTTTATTCATGGTTATAAGCTTGTATTTTTGTCATTACAGATCATAAAGTACACAGCTTTATTGTTGTTCCAGCTTCAACCACTCAGGAATGACATTTACATGTACTCTCATTATTTTGTTGGAATATTGTGCAGGGATAAGTCCCTTGAGCATATTTAGACATTTTTAAGAGGCATCATAAGCTCCTTGAATGATAAAAGTTACATGCATAATCTCTTCTCTAATGCTTTGTTAAGCACCCTCTTGCCTTAATGACCACACAAATCCAGTCTCTAGTCTCAAGTTCCTGTCCTTTTCTAGCCCAATTTTTGGTGTATTTTTGTGCTTTGTGGCCAAGCAGAACACTACATCGGCACTCCCACAATCCGAGGCAATAACTGTAGGCAACATAGGTCCAAATCTGTGTGTAACTGTTTCAGCAGATATGATGGTACATTGGGACACTTTGACTGACCAGCAAACTCTCCAGACCTCAAACACAATTCTCAATTCAAACAGCAGGTGAAATGTTCTCAAAGCGAAAGAGTGACTGGTGTAATCCTTACCTGACATAAGTGACATAATTATGGAAAAAGGACAGATAACTCATTTCAAAATCAGAATAAGGTAGGAGGAAATTTCTCTTACACACTTTTAAACTTACGATTGCAAAGACCCACAGAGATACAGAGACAATAACAATATAAAAACTAAAGTCTGAATAAATCCAATAAAACATGTGTAGAATAAAAACTCAAATACATTATGTTTTATACAGAATTTGAGTATAAAAACTATAGGTTAGTTACTTACAATTAAATGAATTCTACAGATGTGTCTACAGACACAGATGGTAGTTAGTAGTACATCGTTGCATCAGTAGTATATAACTAATAAGACCATAGCACATAGTAAAATATTGGACATAATATCCAGTAAGCTTACGCACGTTTAAAAGATGATCACAGCAGCTAATTGCAAACTGTTTACTATAGTTGCCAAAAATACTAATACTGTTCTGCACAAATATAACTGTTCTATTTCAAACTACTGGGCTGATACGGTGTCCTCCAAGAATGGTTAAAGGCAGCAACAAAGGCCTTGACTTTGTACCAGACTGCACTCAAAAATGAATTTGATTGTCTCAGCTGTCAATGAAAATATGACTGAAACCAAATTGTGGTAGACACTGTCTGAAGCAATATACTGCACACTGAAGAACAGATTTAAGGCCTGTGTATGTTACTCTGCACATTAGAAATCCAGAAGCATTAAATGGATTGAGCATGCATTATACAAACACAGAAACTGGTAAAACAAAATAATAATAATAACAATGACAACAACAACCATACGTGCAACTTACACTGTTCACTTGAGGAATATACTGCTGAATGCACAATTTTGACTCCTCAGTGCTGTAATTTATCGAATGCTAAGTTGCAAAGGCTCATAAGCAGTTGTTAAACAGCAATAAGTTTAAAGAAAGATATTTAAAGTTAGTCTTAAGTAATTCTAATCATAATTCTAATTATAGTTATAGTCTCTTCTTGGTTGCTGTTTTGTATTAGACTGAGTGCTGAACCCCCAACTGGGCCTCCTATTGGCTGACTGAGTCCATCCGGGTATTGGACACAAACTGGCCTATGAGGCAAAAGGTACCAATATGGCGGAGGTAAGAGGGAAAGCTGGGGAGAAGTGTCAGATTTTAAATCAAACCGTTTAACGATTTAATGGCGACTCTTTTCCCTTTTATGGTGATATATATTTATAGTAGAGTCTCTTCGTCGTATGGTGTTGGTTTTTGTACAGGTATGGCAGGGCATTGAGCTGTTTGATGCGTTTTTTCCCGAGCTCTGTATCGGAGTTCGATAGGCCTTTTGCGTTTCGGGTCCCGTTAGCTAATGCTAAAGCTAAAGCTAGATGCTCTATCGCGTCGGTACAGCTGGAGGAAAAATACGTACGACAAACGTATCTAGTCAGTGTTTTCCTTAAAATGTCTCACCCTTAACGTCTACGTTATCTTAAAGTCTCGTTAGAAAGTTGCTGTTGCCGTAACGAGACGTTTAGCCGCGAATAATGTTTTGAAATGGTGAAATTTGAGCGCCCTCGAAGGTTTGTTTATATGTTTTTCCCCGAGCTGCTCGGTTCGCGGGACTGCGCCAGCTTAGAGCCTCGGTCAACAGTAGTGTTAACTCATGACACGCTGTTTCTTGACAGCCATGCAGTTTATTTTGCAGTTGTTGTTGTTTCAAACCATGTTCGTTTAATCATAGTATCTGTTTCCCACAATTTAAAGGGCAATCTAACGGTTTTGTTACTCCATCGATTCGATCAAGACCAGGCCTGTTTAACTGTTTATACTAGTAGCAGGGTAACTGCATCACTGTACTGTTGCTTTACTTCACTGTCGTGCCAGTTTATGAGAGACAATGTCAGCATATTTTGTGTTTACAACTATTTGCCTATAAGTGGTGCACCGTGATGACATGTCATTTGCCCCTTTAGGCTTCCCTCGGGAGTTCGAGCCCTGGTATGTTTGATGGTTTTTTAAATATAGTTTTCAATGTTTGTTGCGTTATTTTTCATAAATTTACATGTTAGAATGAGCTGAACATGCCTGCTGTCTGTCTGATGAACTGATGCAAGCCTTTCTCTCACAGTTGGCTCTCTGTCGTCGGAGGATCATGACTTTGACCCGACAGCAGAGATGCTGGTCCATGAATATGACGATGAAAGGACATTAGAAGAGGAGGAGTCGCTGGAAGGAGAGAAGAACTTCAGCACGGAATTAGCTGACCTGGAGAAGGTAAACTTTCATAGATTGTATTTATGTGGAACTGTTTTTTGTGATGTGAAACAAACTGTTGCAGTAACAAACATGTTTGTATCCTTGAAAGGAAGTTTCTATAATTTCTGTATAATTGTTATTCAGATGATGTTAACAAAGTAATTTGGATATGGTTTGTTGTAAAATGTGGAAGTCTTGAGAATTACTCTGAGAAAAATGTTAAGCAACAAGGTTATGAATGTTATCTGTTGCCTGAAACATTGTTTTAGGTCCGTTTGATGATAGGCTTTTAGGCTAAAACATATTTTTAAGACACATGCAGAGTAAAAGTACCTACTATTGAATGTTTCATTGGTCTTTTTTGGAAATTTCTATCTATGCATTGTAGTCAACATCATTGTGAAGAAAGTCAACACTATCTCATCTGTTTCTCAAACAACCTAGACATGTTTCACTGGCACTTCCACTTTTTACTGAATTTCAATCTGTAGCTTTCCTGACTACCCTATGGTCTCTTAGGGATTTTCTTTGTTTCTTTTATTGAAAACTGTTGCTATATAGCTACAGTTTTCAATAAAATCTGTAGCTTTTTCATTTCTGTAAGTCGCATTCCTGCTGCTATTTTCTTTAATAAATACTCACCCTCTGTCCAACTGTACCTTTCCACCATGATGTTTGTATTTGTTGAGAGAGGCATGTAAGAGAATTCTGTCACATCACACTAAATGTATCTACAAATGCTTTGTTCATGTCACACATATTTTGGAATTCACCTTTAGTAAATCATGGCTTATGTTCCCTTTATCTGTGATGTCTGTGTATGTGCTTCAAGGAGGGAAACATGCCCTTGGAGGAGCTGTTGGCCATCTATCGGTATGAGGCATCGGTCAGTACAACTGCAGGATCGAGTTTAGACAGCTCTTCTGGGGAACTGGCAGATGAACTTCCTGATATGACGCTGGATAAGGTAGCTTATGTGGATAAGTTGAATCAGTTTAGTATGTCCAGTAAAATTATAAAACCCAGTTTAAAATCTGTAGACACCTTGCCTATCTGTCTCATGTATTTTTTATAAATGAGTGAAACTTAATGAACATGTGAAAACTTTGGTCATTTTTGCAAAAGCAATGGTTGCCTGGAAATTCAGCTGATTTGCATAATGGAGTATTGCGCTTTCTCTTTGCAGGAAGAAATAGCCAAAGATTTGCTGTCAGGTGACTATGAGGAAGAGACACAGTCATCTGCTGATGATCTGACCCCTTCTGTTACCTCCCATGAAGCTACAGACTTCTTCCCAAGAACTCTCAGATGTAAGTGCTGAAGTAGCATTATGGAAAGTGTTGTGTAACATTTGCTCATCATGATAAATTGAAAATACACCACAGATATGGCTATGGATTTCAGGGCAAGAACTGACCCAGTGAACTTAAGTTAAACAGAAAACCCAGTATTGAGACCATTTTATCACTCATATACACTCACCTAAAGGATTATTAGGAACACCTGTTCAATTTCTCATTAATGCTATTATGTAATCAACCAATCACATGGCAGTTGCTTCAATGCATTTAGGGGTGTGGTCCTGGTCAAGACAATCTCCTGA